>PITA01016926.1:0-44842 GCA_004023965.1 Spilogale gracilis | reverse complement strand
CTCTATCTTTAATTTTTTAAGGAATCTCCACACTGTTTTCCAAAGCGGCTGCACCAGTTTACATTCCCACCAACAATGTAAGAGGGTTCCCCTTTCTCTGCAGCCTCTCCAACACTTGTTGTTTTCTGTCTTGTTAATTTTGGCCATTCTGACTGGTGTAAGGTGGTATCTTAGAGTGGTTTTGATTTGAATTTCCCTGCTTCTGCATGCATAGAATCTGTGCATTTAGTTTTTTAGAAGAAAAATTGTACTGTGTAAATATAGGTTGTCCTTTTTCACTTCACATTATATTGTGAGCATTTCTCTCCTTTCATACATTCTTTGGAAACTTTAATGGGGTGGTGATGATTCTACCACCGTTTGCCTGCACCATGAATTGACCAATTTTCTTCTGGTTCAATAGTTAGATGGTTTCCAAAAAATATTGTATAAAGACCATACTGACATAAATCTTCTGAGTAGTATTATACTTAGATATAAAACTTTATTTTAGAAAAACATTTTGAGGGCACCTGGGTGGCTCAGTGGGTTAAAACCTCTGCCTTCGGCTCAGGTCATGATCTCAGGGTCCTGGGATGGAGGCCTCATGGGCTCTGTGCTTGGCAGGGAGCCTACTTCCTCTCTCTCTGCCTCTCTGCCTACTTGTGATCTCTCTCCCTGTCAAATAAATAAATAAAATCTTTAAAAAAAAAAAAAACATTTTGAGGACCAGGTATTACATCAGGCCAGATGAATTACCTAATTATGGATACAAGATTAATTAAAAATAATACCTATCCTCAAGAACTTCAGTCTACTGGAAAACTGGTTTGGTTATGTGTATGAAGAGCCTTAAAAATTGTCTTACCCTGGGGTGCCTGGGTGGTTCACTTGGTTCAGTGTCTGCCTTTGGCTCAAGTCATGATCTCCGGGTCCTGGGATCGAGTCCCCACTTTGGGCTCCCTGCTCAGCAGGGAGTCTGCTTCTCCTTCTCCCTCTGCCTGTCCCCCTGCTTGTGCTCTCTCTCTCTGTGTATCTCTCTGTCTCAAATGAATAAATAAAATCTTGTTTAAAAAAATCATCTTACCCTTTGCCCCAAGAAAGGGTCTACTTTTGGGGACTGATCATAGGAAATCATTTGAAACATCATAAAGACAGAGTAAGAGTATATAGTAACCTAGATAACAGCAAAGGCTATAACAGTAAGTGGAAAATAGTCTCATAACTAAGATACAAAGACCAAAGACTGGTGGGGTACATCAGATAATATTTGTGTTAGAGTGATTACAGTGTTTTTGCTAGTTTTTCTGTGTATTTAATTTTTTAAAGTTTTTTTTAAAAGAAAATTCCTGTTTAGTGTTAGACTTTCTTCCTGAGGAGTTTTATCTTGCTCACATTTACCATTCTTAATTGATTCTAAAAAGGTATGAGCAGCAGCGGGACAATCTCGCCCAACAGTCATTTAACATGGAACAAGCCAATTATACCATCCAGTCATTGAAGGACACCAAAACCACGGTATTTCCATAGCATCTTTTCCTGTGATTTTATTTTATTTTTTTACTCTTTTGTTCTTTTCCCATAGTATTTAAAAGACAATTTTACCAACATGGCTTCCGAAGACATTGTGTTCTCTTTTATCTTTTTTTAGGTTGATGCTATGAAACTGGGAGTAAAGGAAATGAAGAAAGCATACAAGCAAGTGAAGATTGACCAGATTGAGGTGAGCTGTATATTGGTTTCTGCAAGAATGTACACTAGTTTGGAAAGAATCCAAATGAATGTGAATGTGATGTAAAGAACACAGAAGACTGAATCTTGGACTTGCCATTTACTAATAGAGTGGCTTTGGGAAAGGGTACCAAATATCTGTTTCCTTGTTAACACAAGGATCCTAATGCCACATATGGTTATTGCGAGGTTAAAATAAATGAGCTGGTGTGTCATCGTGCACAATACCTGGCACATAATAGACACTTAGTAAATAAGCCACCAATTTCCCATTACTTCTAACTCACTTAATGATTTGAGTCTGTTTCCTCAGTTGTAAAGTAGAGATGTTGCTACCCCTCTCCCAGGATTGTCACAAGTATTACATTGAAGATGTATATCTCAGCTGTTTGACAGTTCCTGGAAGAGAGCTGTTTCCCTTTTCTCGTAATTCTCTTTAGATATGTAATAATAATGCCATCGGGTTCTTAAAATTAACATGTCTTTTGAGATCATGCTTTACCTGGGAGGTGAGCTCGATGCACGTGGCTCCTCCCGTCTGTCAGGAGAACAGCCCAGACAGCAAGTAGGTATAGCAGAGGAAGTGAGCAGGACTGATCAGAGGAAAGAATCCTCTCTGCCAGGATGGTGGTGTTCTTTACTTTACCACCCCACTCCCCGTAGAATGTCTCTTTCTATGAGGGAAGGGACTTGATTTTGTTCACTGTTATTCCTTGAACAATGCCTGGCCATAGTGGGTACTCAGAAAGTTTTTGGTGGATGATGAACAAATGAGGAAGAGACTATTAAAGGAGCTAAAGCAGTCCTACCCAATTCAAGCTGTATTTTTTGGTTATTTAGTCTCTTCCTGGCACTTTACTGCTCTGAAGAGGTATTCTCTGAGACTGTGGACCTTCAGTACGAGTGATGGCATTCCTCCCATCTTACTTTTTTCAAGCACCCCTCCTTGGCCTGCCCGTGGCTGTCTCTAATCCTCCACAAGTATCTGAATTGAGAAAATATTCCAAGTACATTTGTCTTCCTTGTACAAAACTATTTAGTAATATAATGAAACTGAATTTTCTTTTCTGTTTTTAGGGTTCCTATGTTTTAATTAGAGCTATTTAATGTCAACAAAATAGAAAGTGTGGTCTTTCTGGGGTTTTTGTACATCTCTCCATCTTTTATCTGTAGTTGTCTGTCTGGTTCCGTATCTGATAATCCTTTTCCTGGCTCCTCATAGATTTCCCCATATGGCAGATGGAGAGCCCCTTTCTCTCCCTTTTGGCCTCTGTGTCTGTCTGGGTCTATTGTCGGTTGGGCTATCTCTTTTGAATTTCATTTGTTTTCCTTAAATACTTTATAAAACATTTTCATTATTTTATGATTCTCATTTTTTTTTTGTATTTTGCCTATGTTCTCTGTTTCTAGCCTTCCTGTTTATCAGTTTCTGCACATCAAGTCTACTGCTTGTATTTGTTTATACTACTTGTTTTGTTTATCCAGTATCGAACCTGTTAATTCTTTGATATGTGTGTGTGTGTGTGTGTGTGTGTCTTTCACAGAGACTATTGTGAGGAATTCTATCCATAAATAATTTGGGGAGACTTGTCTTGATGTGTGACAACATGGCAGAAACTTGACTTGATTAACTTACTCTGTGTTTTCACTCTCGTGTAGTTTTTGTTTCAGCCAGTGCTTCTCTGTACAGTGGAATGTCACATGTGTACAGTGTGGTAGTTTGGCACTTGAATATGCAGAAAAGCATATTGTTTTTTTTCTTTTTTTTAAGTGTTTTTCATTTTACTTTCTGTTTTGTCTTCTTCACCCTTCAGTGAAAAAATAAACCTCCAATTTGGGGGCCAGAAGGAGTTCTCAAGTTTTGCATTGCTCTAAATATTCTGAAGGCTAAATGGTGCCAATTTGGACTTTCTGCATTATCAACAATAGTCTGTTCACCTTCTGTGGAAATTTAAGTCTAGGATAAGCACATTGTTATTCTGCACATCCTTTTGGGTTTTTTTTTAATATTTTATTTATTTGAGAGAGCATGGAAGAGAGCCCAAGCAGAGAGGGAACTGCAGAGGGAGGGGGAGAAGCAGACTCCCCGCTGAGCAGGGAGCCCTATGTGCGACTTGATCCCAGGATCCCAGGATCATGACCTGAGCTGAAGGCAGACCTTAACTGACTGAGTCACCCAGGCACTCCTCTCTCCATATCCTTAATACAGTGGAGGATATGTAGTATTAAGTGCTTAGTGTTTTACATGTATTACTGCAGTAAAGCCTTACAAAACCCTCTTGAGGTATGGCCATTAGTAATCTCATTTTACAGATGAGAAAATTATGGCTTAGAGACCTATTTCTCATTAAGTAAGGCAAAATTCGAGCTTTTGTATGTCTGATTCCAGAGTCTGTGTGCCTAACCATTATATTAGCTGCCCTATATTATGCTGCAGCACTTCTCAGATTGGTTTTACATTATTTCTAGCCTTGTAGTCTTCCAGTTAATCACAGGTAGATCATTCACAGATGACTTCTGCTCTCAATCAATTATTTTCACCAGCGTGGTTTCAGATAGCAAGCCTGTCCTGATTCTGTTCCTGTTTCTCCATCCAGGGTGGGCGTAGTAGAACTTTTAATACAACTCAGTTGTTTCCACTACTGTTTTTTTCCCCCTACACAGTGTAGTCAGTCTTTAGCTGACTTAAGATTAATTTGCTTTTCTCTAGTACCTGCTTTTCTTCATAAACTGGAAACATGTTGATAGTGTAGATGTTGCTGGATCTAGTGTTTCAGGTAAACTTTCTGCAATGACAAAGAGCTGATGCACATCTGTTCTTGCAATAGGACTTTGGATTTCCATGAGGCACCTTAAATTCAAATGCAAGATCACCAATTTAATTTTTTAAAGTTTATTTATATTGTTGTTGTAATCTCTATAGGGTGATGTTCAAACCCACAACTCCAAGATCAAGAGTCACATGCTTTTTGAGCCAGTGAGGCGCCCCAATTTAATTCTTCTTTATTTTTGAGTTTACATTTTATTACCAAAAAGGAGGATTATGTGGGTCATTGACATTCACAGTTAGGGAAATCTTATTAAGCTCTCTTATATTTTTAATTGGAAGGGACATTCAGGGGTTCAGACCCATCGTTTAGAGGAGCACCTGCTCAATTGTTGACTAAAAACAATCAGTAGGCAAGGACTGGGGTAAGTGAAGGGAAGTAACAATTGTTGAGAACTGGTATGTGCTGAGCCTTTTATGTATGTTATCTTTTTAAAAATTGCTTGTTTCTAAGATTCAGAGGAGAGAATAGGGTGTGGGGGTAGTTAGAGGAAAATATAAAGAAATGAATGAAAGGGGGTACCTGGGTGGCTCAGTTGGTAAGCATCTGCTTTCTGCTTGGGTCATCGTCCCAGAGTCCTGCAGTCAAGCCCCACATCAGGCGCCCTGCTCAGCGGGAGTCTGCCTTTCCCTCTCACTCTCCTTTTGTGCTCTCTCTCTCTCTCAAGTAAATAAATAAAATCTTTTTTTAAAAAAATAAAGGAGTGAAAGCTGTCATATATATTTCTATAAGGACTTACAAGACCAATTAGAAGATATGATGGAAGATGCCAATGAAATCCAGGAAGCGCTGAGCCGTAGTTATGGCACCCCGGAATTAGATGAAGATGACCTGGAAGCAGGTATGTTGTGGGAAAAACAATTAGAGGAAAAAGTTTTAGAGTCTGAAAGGAGTGACTTCCTGGGACCTTTTTTTAAATGCTAGAGAAAATTCCCGTGATGGATCTGTGAGAGTTAGTTTATGGTACAGTCTCTGGGCAAAGAGCTTGTGAGGCAGGCATGTCAGATTTGCACACTTCACCAACAAGTCTGGGAAGAACAAACTGCAGAGGAAGGTTGGGGCAAAGGTCTCTGCTTAGATACTTGGTATCTAAATACTGCTTTTCCCTATCCTTTTTATTTGGATTTTGTTCTCCCTATTATTAGAGTCCTATCCTTTAGAACAGCAAAGCAGATCAAGAAATAGTCACTGGCAAGTACTTAGTGTGCATCTACCATATGCGAGGTACTGTGTTAGGTGCTGGGAATTTAAATACTTACCTGGCAGGGGAGATACCATGGTCACGTAGGTGCTGGGAATTTAAGATTGAAAAGAGTGGACATGGTCCCTACATTTATGAAGCTTCTGTAGCCAGGGTAAAGAAACTGCTTGTTTCAAGTAATTAATAGCAATAACACAAACTGTTGGGAAGGAGAAGTGTGGGGTACCATGGAGCTCATAGTTGGGGAATTTAACCTAGTTGGCAGTGGGGACAGACATGGGTCCTGAAGGATGCGTAGGGGTTAGCAGGAAAAAAATGGGAGGGGTTGTTGAGTGGCCTCAGGAAGATGAATTTTACCCGGAGAAAAACGAAAACACTAATTTGAAAAAACACATACACCACTATGTCTGTTGCAGCATTATTTTTAATAGCCAAGACATTGAAGCAGCCCAGGTGTCCATCCATAGATGAACTGATAAAGAAGTTATGGTATATGTACACAGCCAATATTACTTGGCTATAAGAAAGAATGAAATCTGGGGCGCCTGGGTGGCTCAGTTGGTTAGGCAACTGCCTTCGGCTCAGGTCATGATCCTGGAGACCCGGGATCGAGCCCTGCATCGGGCTCCCTGCTCGGCGGGAAGCCTGCTTCTCCCTCTCTCACTCCCCCTGCTTGTGTTCTCACTCTAGCTGTGCTTCTCACTGTCAAATAAATAAAATCTTTAAAAAAAAAAAAAAAGAAAGAAAGAATGAAATCTTACCATTTGCAACAACATGGTTGGCTCTAAAGGATATAATCTTAAGTGAAATAAGTCCGGCAGAGAAAGACAGACACCGTATGATTTCACGTATATGTGGACTTTAAGAAGCAAAGAGACAGACTTTTAACTGTAGAGAACACTGTGCTAGAGGGGTGGATGGGGAGTGGGAGAAATAAGTGAAGGGGATTAAGAGCACACTTATCCATGATGAGCACTGAGTAATGTGTAGAATTGTTGAATCGCTATATTGTATACCTGAAACTAATGTAACAGTATATTATACTGGAATTTAAAAAATAAATAAAGATTTTTTAAAGATGATAGTGGCTGAGACTAAGGTGGTAACAGCAGAAACAGAGAAGTGGATGTGGAAGGAGAGGGAGGTCAAGGATGTCTGTCAGTGTCTAGCCTGAGTAGGTAGATGGCAAAAGCACCTCACACTGGATTTTCTGTCATAAGATTCCACTGTCTCAGCTGTTCTCCTCCTTTTCCTCCTTCCTTTCTTTTTCCTCCTTCTCCTCCTTTCTCTCTCCCTCTCCGCCACACATCCCCCTGTTCCTTCTCTCCCCCCATTCGGTTTTTGCCTAGAACCTTTTTAATTTTTTTCCCCATGAATTTATTTCCCATCCTGGGTTTCCCCTGATGAAACTCTACCTGGTATTGCCATTCCTCTTGGTCAGTTCCAACTCACTTTACCGTAGATGTGTTCTTAAAGCCTGATTTCCTGTGATAGTCTTCAGTATACAAGTCTCTTGCCTCCTTTCACTGCCTTCTTTCAAGTTCATCAGTAAATGAGAGAGAATTTTGTATATTTGTTATTGTCCAGATATTCTAATTTGAATTGGCCAGTTGATAGATATAGACTCTTGCCATGAAGACTACCTGTGGGGAATGGTGGTTTTGTTTGTTTCATTTTGATTGTTGTTTTTCATAGATTTTTACCATATCACTTCCCTTGAAAGTTTCTTAAAAAGGTCATCTTTTATTTTGAAAAATTAATAATCTTTTTCCCTTTGTTCTGAAATTTTTGTCTCACAGCAAATAATTTGGCTAACTTTCTTAACATTAGCTGCCAATTTTCTTGTGTACATTTTAGTGAAATGTTGACTATTTTCCATCTCAGAGTTGGATGCCCTGGGTGATGAGCTTCTGGCCGACGAAGACAGCTCTTACTTGGATGAAGCAGCGTCTGCACCTGCGATTCCAGAAGGCGTTCCCACTGACACAAAAAATAAGGTGAAAGCTTTTTCTCTTTCTTTTAGCTCTGCAAAATGGCAAAGGTTTTATGCTTGGTCACCAGTCTGGGAATCTATGAGGTAGTCTTAAGTTAGAACAAGGAAAGACTCTCTCAGTCATTATTTTGGGACCCTTTGCATTAAACTGTGGGCAGGCTTTTTACATTGTGTCACTGAGGCCCAGGAGTGTTTTTATATATTAACAATTTGTGTAATTGACATAATTACCCTTGTGAGCTTGCGCTGGGTTCCATTTATAGGTTTTAGACAGCTTTTCCTGGAAAAGGATCACTAACACATGCATCAGCCATACTAGGCAGCAGCATGAAAGAAAGTTCTATCCTCTATACACACTGCTTAGTTGTAGGGTGAAATTTTTAAATGAGGATTAATAATTTAAGTATAAAACTTAAGGTAGAAAGATTCTCATTTAACAAGGTAAAGAATCAGGACACTTGGGTTTAAGTCTCAGCCCAGTGACTGACTGACTGTGAGACCTTGGCAAAAAACTGTTTTGAACTTTCTGTTCCTTGTATTTCTGAAATGCAGATAATTATGATTATCTCACATAATTATTATATAGACCAAGCTAGACCTTGTGTGTAAAAGGACTTGGCGAACTGAAAGCCCTGTCCAAAGCTGCATAGCTCTCATTATTATAAACAGATACAATTTTGTCCACTCCATCTTAGTTCCTGGTGTAAATGTCATTTTTTCCTGTTGCCATTTGCCCTGTGTTTGCATTATCTCCCAACGTGCGCATTGAGCGTGCAGAATCCTTGAGTGAGAGCCAGTCTCCTCCTCAGCTCTGCCTTTATTCACTGTATGACTTGGAGCAAAAAAAAAAAAAAAAAAAAGATTTATTTATTTGAGTGAGAGAGCGGGGTGGGGGAGAGGGGCACAGAGAGAGAGAGAGAGAATCCCGAAGCAGACTCCCCCCCTCAGCACAGAGCCAGACAACCCTGAGATCATGACCTGAGCCAAAACCAGGAGTCAGATGCACAGCCTCCAACTGAGCCACCCAGGCACCCTGACTTGGAGCAAATGAGAAATTCTTGTTTTCTGTCTGAACCTTGTCAGTTTTTCCCACCTATGAAATGTGTGGAGCAGAAGGTGGGGAGCAGGTAGTTTCTCAGGTCCCTTCTAGCTAATTTCTATGAATGTGCATCTTCCTCTGCTGTACCCCTCCCTTCCTTCTTGAGACTAGGATAATCTTACCTCTTTCTTAGCATACCTGAAATAATTTGTTAATGCCACCCGCGACAACTCACCTTTTCAATACCCTGTAACATTTATGTTTCCATCTTCTATTTGTCACAGATTCCTGAGTTTAATGCACTGTTGAGGTGTGATTTCTTAATTGATAGTGGTATCACTGCCTATAGTTTGTAGTAAAGTATGATTTGGAAGTAACTGCCTATCCTAGAGCATTGCTCCTTTAAGGATTGGGAAGCTACAAAAGGTAGTGGTTCACTTTAGGAATCAGAATGAAAATGGGAATCTGGAGACAGGGACTAACTCCTCAGCCTTTCCTCCTGGACCTTCCCAGCTCCTTCTTCCCTTTCCTAGGCTTACTTTTTTTTTTTTTTTTAAGATTTTATTTATTTGAGAGAGAGACAGTGAAAGAGCACAAGCAGGGGAGGAACAGGCAGAAGGAGAGAGAGAAGCAGGCCCTCTGCTGAGTAAGGGGCCGGATGGGGAGCCTGATCCCAGCTACCTGAGCCAAAGGCAGATGCTTAACTAACTGAGACACCCAGGCACTCCCCTAGGTTTAATCCTAAGTGTCTGTTTCTCTCTCGCCCTCCCTTTACCCTGCAAACAACCACCCATTTTGAGCTTTTCCAGTCTTTTCTTGGTTTATCACTTCCCCGTTTACCTTTCATGAAAATGCTTTCTCATCTTTGTAGGGGGATTGTGATGTTCATTGGTTTAACACTCAGAAATGTGTTTTGACTACTAAATATTTGTAATCATTTGTTTTATCAGTTGAAAAACAGTGGCACTGAACATTGCTTTCTATTTACAGGATGGAGTCCTGGTGGATGAATTTGGATTGCCACAGATCCCTGCTTCATAGACTTGCATAAATCAAGTACATCGTGTAAAATAAACACATATTGTGGGACTAGGAAATATTTATCTTTCCAAATTTACCATAACAGATTTAGGTTTCTTTCCCTTCTTCAAAGGAAAGTTTAATTACATTACTCTCATTTTTTTCCGTTAAAAGGTTCATTGTTTGGGGGATGCTTTCTTCATACTAAATTTTTATTTCCTTTCTCTTGTGAAAGACTAACTTACTTAAAAGTATCAGTCACTATGAACAACTTGTTTTCATTTGTTAGTAATTATTTGAAATAAAACCAAGGAAAGGGTATCGTTAAATTCTAAGACAGTATAACGCCACAGTCTCAAACTGACCTGACAAATTGGTAAGACAGAGATGAGATCTGTCTTAGTTCATACTATGATTCGAAACCATTTTCTATTGTGATATTATAGGGTGGTTAAAGTGATAGCCTTTTTGATGGGTTTTATTGTGTCTTGTGAGTAAATCATTACTATGTCTGATATTGGAATGGAATTGATCACTACTGTATCATGAGTGGATATTTTGATTCTGTGGTTCCCTCAGTATTACAGCCTGACTTGTAATCAATAATGACTATTTCTTGATATTTAATGTATAGGACATTTATTTATACTCAATAAATATTTTTCAAAAGGATGTAATTTTAATAATATCACTTCAGCCTAAAGCTTCTAGTACAGAAATACAGTTTTAATGTTGATTCACCTAAAATCTCAAATTTAAATTTGAGATTTAAAAAATAAATTAAAAAAAATTTTTTTTTTAAGATTTTATTTATTTGACAGAGAGAAACACAGCCAGAGAGGGAACACAAGCTGGGGGAATGAGAGAGGGAGAAGCAGGCTTCCCACCGAGCAGGGAGCCCGATGTGGGACTCGATCCCAGATCTCCAGGGTCATGACCTGAGCCGAAGGCAGTCACCTAACCAACTGAGCCACCCAGGCGCCCCCCAAAAAATCAAATTTAAGTGTTAGCATCAGAGGAAGGAACGAAAAACAATCCAGGTCTGGGCCCCGGTCTACCATCTAATAACTTCTAAGCAACCTACTCACTTTGTTAAACTTCTGTTTCCTTATTAGTACCATCATGCTTACCTCAGAAGGCTTTTGTGAGGAATAATTCAGGTAATGGTCATGAGTATAGTTGACCCTTAAATAACACAGGTTTGAACACAATCTACTTCTACATGGATTTTTTACAGTACAGGATTGTAAATGTATTTTCTCTTCTTTGTGATTTTCTTAATAACATTTTCTTTTCCATAGCTTACTTTATTGTAAGAATACAGTATATGATACATATACAAAATATGTGTTAGTTTATGTTATTAGTAAGGCTTTTGGCCAACAGTAGGCTATTAGTAAAGTTTGGGGGGAGTTAAAAGTTATTTGCAGATTTTCAGCTGTGCCCTATTCCCCACATTGTTCAAGTGTTAACTATACTTTGCAACTTGCTATTCTCATATGAGGGCTGTTAACAAAAAAAGGGGGGGGGCTCATTCTTTTCTTGGAAGTTGCCAAAAGTGCTACAGCCAGTTTAACTCCTGCCCAATTTGGGGGTCTTTAATGATCCATTAGTGGGGACTAATCTTACCCTCATAAGAAACCTTATGATGGGATCAAACATTGTACTGTTCATCATTACCTTCTTGAAACCTTCCTTTTCCTCTTTACAGTTTCTCACTCAGCTCTTTAAATATTTCTTCCACTATAGTTTCAATCTTGGAATTGAGATATATCAAAAGATATATCCTTGAAATGTATCACACCCAAGATTTTAAGTATTACCTGTACCTAAGGACTCAAAATAACTGTCACTAGCTTAGATCTCTTTCTTCATTCTTATTTTCAGTCCCAGGCATTACTAATTAAATTAAGCTTATTTTCTTGGGTTTCACTCTTAGCAAACATTCCTGCTCTAATCTTTCCAATGTTATCAGTGTCCCATATATTGGCATTTTAACAAGTGATATTTAGTCCTCTAACTACATCTCTGTAGTGCATTGGATACCAGTGAGCAATCATTCTAACAAGATTTCTGCTGCCTTGGTTTTTGTGACAACACTCTCTGGTTTTCCTGTTCTTCTGAGTATTTTCTCTAAAACTCCTTTTGAAATCCTTATTTCTCCAACTCTGTAATGTTTGTGTGCCTCAGGATCCTAACTTGTATCCACCATACTTCTTTCTATGATCACTTATATTTACTAAGCTCATCTATTCTCATGGCTTTAACATCTGACTTTTAAACCTATACTTCTATCCCAGACCTTGCCCCTGAGTTTCAGAATCCTATTTGTATGTAGCTGTTTGCCTAGCAATTATTCGGAAGTTTCTGAAGCCAACAAACACTTGACATTCGAACGGCCAAGATAACCGTTATATTTCCCTCAGACCTGAATCTCCTACTCCTGTGTTCCCTGTTTCAGCTAATGGAACCATTATCCTCCATCATTCAAAACAGAAAGCTCTTGAGTTATTCTTGATGCCTACATTTTGCCTTACCCTACACATTCAATTAATCATCAAACCCTGCTTTAAACCGTAAGTGTCTTTTTGGACTAATGACTTGCTTTCTCTTCATGCATAGTATTATTTCCTTGAGTCCATTCATCACATAAAACTACATTTATCTTTTTAAAATACAGATCTGGGGGCACCTGGGTGGCTCAGTTGGTTAAGCGACTGCCTTTGGCTCAGGACATGATCCCAGGGACCCGGGATTGAGCCCCACACCGGGCTCCCTGCTCAGCAGGAGGTCTGCTTCTCCCTCTCTCACTCCCCCTGCTTGTGTTCCCTCTCTGGCTGTGTTTCTCTCTGTCAAATAAATAAAATCTTTAAAAGAAAAAATACAGATCTGATGTCACTCCTTTTTTTTTTTTTTTTTCAAGATTTTATTTATTTGACAGAGAGAAACACAGCCAGAGAGGGAACACAAGCAGGGGGGGTGAGAGAGGGAGAAGCAGGCTTCTCGCCGAAGCAGGGAGCCCGATGTGGGACTCGATCCCGGGTCTCCGGGATCATGACCTGAGCCGAAGGCAGTCGCTTAACCAACTGAGCCACCCAGGCGTCCCTGACGTCACTCCTTAAAGTCTTTTGTGGTTCCATGACACCTCCAGCAAGACATACAAAGCTTGTTGATATGGAAAGCTACTGTTTTATGTCACTAAGTTCTTAACGATAAATAGCATTAAAGACATGATCTTCAACAACCTTCTTATGGCTCATTCTGAAAAAGCCAAAGGCATAATAAATTTTAACTAGTGGAAAAAAAAAAAAAAGACATACAAAGCTGCCTGTGGCTTGGCCCCTACCTCTCTGTGATGGTTTATTGCTTAGTCTTTTCAGAACAACATTTTCTGGGGCGCCTGGCTGGCTCAGTTGGTAAAACATGTGACTCTTGATCTTGGGGTTAGAAGTTTGAGCCCATGTTAAATAAAACCTTAAAAAAAGAAAAAACATGCACCTGGGAGGTTCAGTTGGTTGGATACTCAACTCTTGGTTTCAGCTCAGTTCATGATCTCAGGGTCTTGGGATTGAGCCCCACATTGGGCTCCATGCTCAGTGGGAGTCTGGATGTTCTTTCCCTCTGCCGCCACCCCCATTCATTTTCTCTTTTATGAACAAATCTTTTTTTAAAAAAATTCACTTCTTTTTTAAGATGGAGAAGTTTTCTTTCTGACATTTTATTTATTCATTTAATGAGTCTCTACACCCAACGTGGGGCTCAAACCCATGACCCTGAGATCAGGAGTTGCATGTTCTTCTGTCTGGGGCACCTGGGTAGCTCCGTCGTTGTTAAGTGTCTGCCTTAAGCTCATGTCATGATCCCAGAGTACCGGGATCAAGCCCTGAATCGGGCTCTGCTTGGTGGGAAGCCTGCTTCTCCCTCTCTCACTCCCCTTACTTATGTTCCCTCTCTAGCTGTGTTTCTCTCTGTCGAACAAATAAATAACATCTTAAAAAAAAGAACTGCCTTCCCAATATAGCCATGTGATTATTGCAAAAATACCAATTACAGTAGTCCTACCCTTATTCTTCCAAGCTGTGAGAGTGGGCTTGTAACCAGGCTGTGCCTGTTGGAAGCTCTTCCTTTGAATTTTCTAAATGGAAACTTAGGGGAAATACTTTCTTCCCCTAACCCCCCAAATTCTTCATCAGTATGAGAAGCTTAAGATGTTGAGGCCAGAGAGGAGACAAGATGAGAGGCCAAATGAAAGAACTTCATGGCCCTGAGGCCTGACTTCTGATCTTTGAGATTCCCAGAGGGCTCCAGATCTCTGCAAATCTTCCTTTAATTCTGTGAACTTTGTGAGAATTTTGCCAGCAAACCCCTTCTGCTTAAACTAGTTGGAGTTGAGTTCCTGTCACCTGCCAATAAAAGTCCCAAAAAATTTCTCTGCAGGCTGTCTCTGTGCTATGTCCCACTTTTCACTGTTATGCTGTAATAATTGCTTCCAGTTCCCCCACTTCCACCATAAGGTCATGATTCCATGCCTCTAACCATACCTTGCCCTGGAGATTCCTTAACACCTTTATCATTCTGCTAATTTTTGCTGTACTTGGAAAAGACCAAAAGCCTGGCCTTGGTCTGTGTCAATCTTAGTGAATTTAAGCAAAGTGGAGAAGATGACTCCTGTGATAGAGTCAGTCCCAGGCACAGCATAGTCTCTGCTGATCCCTCCTGTAGCTCTACCAGTCGGTATCCCTGAAGCAGAATTGAGTGCAGGTGGTCTCCTTAAATTGTAATCTTCAGCCCCAGCACTTTAGCAAGGGTGGAGGAGGTTAGAATGATCCAGTAAAAAAGTTTGCTAAAAGTTTAGCATTTCAACCTCTATTCATATCCCATAGCTTTCCTTTTATATTTTCATACCCCCATAGATTCTAATATAATACATCTAAAAATAGTGTGAGCGCTTGGATTTTTACAAGTTCTCCAGGTAGTTTTTATATGTAGCCAGAATTAAGAACCACTGCCCGAGGATGCCTGATCAGTCTGACTCTGTTTCCATGGACAAGCAGTCTGGGATGTTGCCATCAATTTCTGCAAATGGAGAGCCATCAATTTCTGCAAATGGGCACTGATTGCCCCAAGGCAGTTTTCATCCAGAGAATGAGTTGGGACATATTCCCTCCCCGTCTATTTTTAGGGAGAGTTTGTGAAGGATTGGTGTCAATTTTTTGAATATATGGCAGAAGTCACCAGTGAAGCCTCCTGGGCTTTTGGGGAAGCTTTTTTTATTACTAATTAAATCTCTTTACTTGCTATAAGTCTATTCCAATTTTTCTATTTTTCTTGAATCTGTTTTGGTAGTTTGTGTATTTTTAGGAATTTGTCCCTGTCATCTAGGTGATCTAATTTGTTAGCATAAAGTTGTTCATAGGATTTCCTTATAATTTTTATTTTTTAAGGCCAGAAATATTTTAATTTTAATAATTTGAGTTTTTTCTTTTTCTCGTCAGTCTAGCTAAAAGTAAATTTTGTTCTTATTTAGTGAACCACTTTGTTTTGTTGATTGTTTTCTGTTTTTAAAAAAAAGATTTTATTTATTTATTTATTTATTTATTTATTTATTTATTTATTTATTTATCTGATAGAGAGAGAGAGATCACATATAGGCAGAAAGGCAGACAGAGAAAGAGGGGAAAGCAGGCTCCCTGCTGAGCAGAGAGCCAGATGTGGTGTTCAGTCCCTGTGACCTGAGCCAAAGGCAGAGGTTTAAACCTCTGACCCACCCCGGCGCCCCTGTTTTCTGTTTTTATTTTATTTCTGTTCTAACCTTGTTTCCTTCCTTCTACTTGTTTTGGTTTAGTTTGCTCTTTTTCTACTTTCTTAAGGTAGAAAGTTAAGCTATTGATTTGAGGTTTTTTTATTAATAAACTTTATTTTTTGGAGCAGTTTTGAATCACAGAAGATTTGAATAGAAAGTACAGAGAATTCTCATATATGCCTTGTCCCCACACATGCACAACCTTCCCCATTACAGACATCCTGCACCAGAGTGGTACATTTGTTACAATCCATGAGCCTATACTGACATATTATCACCCGGAGTCCATAGTTTACATAAAGTTTACTTTTGGTGTACATTCTATGGATTTTGACAGTGTAACCACCATTATATCATAAAGAATACTTTCACTGCCCTTGGGGTGCCTGGGTGGCTCAGTTGGTTGGGCGACTGCCTTCGGCTCAGGTCATGATCCCAGAGACCTGGGATCGAGCCCCACATCGGGCTCCCTGCCTGGCGGGAAGCCTGCTTCTCCCTCTCTCACTCCCCCTGCTTGTGTTCCCTCTCTGGCTGTGTTTCTCTGTCAAATAAATAAAATCTTTTTTTTTTAAAAAGACATTTATTTATTATGGAGGCTGTAGAGGGAGAGAGAATCTTAAGCAGACTCTCTGCTGAGTGTGGAACCTGATGCTGGGCTCAGTCTCACAACCCTGAGATCATGATCTGAGCCGAAATCAAGAGCTGGACACTTAAGCAACTGAGCCACAGGCACCTCTGGACCTTTTTTTTTTTTTTTTTTTAAGGTTTAAATAGATATGGGTTTGTTTGGGGTTTTTTGTTTTTTTTTTTTTGCATTTCCCTTTTTTAAAATTAACATAATGTATTACATAATGTATTATTTGTTTCAGGGGTACAGGTCTGTGATTCATCAGTCCTACACAATTCACAGCACTCACCCTAGCATATAACCTTCCCAGTGCCCATCACTCAGCCACCCCATCCCTCCCACCCCCACCCCTCCAGCAACCCTCAGTTTGTTTCCTGAATTAAGAGTCTCTTACAGTTTGTCTCCCTCTCAGGTTGCATTTTGTTTCATTTTTCCCTCGTTCCCCTATGATCCTCTGTCTTGTTTCTCAAATTCCTCCTGTTTTCCAGAGTGGCCACACCAGCTTGCATTCCCATCAACAGAGTAGAAGGGTTCCTCTTTTTCCGCATCCTCACCAACACCTGTCATTTCCTGACTGGTAAATTTTAGCCATTCTGACTAGGGTGAGGGGGTGTCTCACTCTGGTTTTGATTTGTATTTCCCTGATGCCACGTGATGTTGAGCAGATGTCTTCTTTCCAGAAATGTCTATTCATGTCTTCTGCCCATTTCTTGATTGGATTATTTGTTCTTTGGGTGTTGAGTTTGGTAAGTTCTTTATAGATTTTGGATACTAACCCTTTATCTATATGTTATTTGCAAATATCTTCTCCCATTCTGTTGGTTGTCTCTTAGTTTTGTTGACTGTTTTCCTTTGCTGTGCAAAAGCTCTTTATCTTGATGAAGTCCCAACAGTTCATTTTTGTCCTTGCTTTCCTTGGTTTAAATAGACTTTATTGGTGCACCTGGGTGGCTCAGTTGTTAAGCAGCTACCTTTGGCTCAGGTCATAATCCCAGCGTCCTGGATGGAGCCCTGGATCAGGCTTCCTGTTCAGCAGGAAGCCTGCCTCTTCCTCTTCCACTCCCTGTGTTCCTTCTCTTACTGTGTCTCTCTGTGTCAAATAAATAAAAACAAAATCTTCTAAAAAAATAGACTTTATTGTTACAAGGAGGACTCTAACGAGTAGGGCCTTATAAACCAATATATGAGGTCTGAGGATAGCACTATGAGAAATTGAGAGTTACAGAAGAGGTCACTTTAATTGAAGGACATGATCCAGGTAAGGTGGGCCAGGAATGCAGCAGACATGATCAGGAGAGGCCAGAGGTGGTCAGGTCACAGGGTGAGGGACAGGACAACCCCCTCTACTCCCACTTCTTATAGCACCCCAGATGTGACAGGACCCAGCCTGATGGCAGGAGGAAAAAGGAAGCAGGAGGTGAGCCTTTGGCAACATCCATGGTCCTGAGATCCTCCCTCAGCAGCTTGGAATGGATCTGGCCCCGCTGTACTGGGAGACACTGGGTGAAGCCTATGAGGTCCCTCAGCAGCTATGGTGTAGGCACAGACATGACCACACAGAATGGCTGCAGACAATGACCAGCAGTAGTAGCCCAAGGTCGGGAAGCCAAAGTGGCTGTGCCGGCCAGATATTCTGGCACCAGGGGAACTCCTGCACTTGTTTCTTAATGCAAGTATGTAGTAAGTTTTGGTATGTTGTATGAAGCAGTTTGTATAGGAAAGGAAAGATAAATGTTTGCTTACTTCCATTTTTTATAAGCTTTGAAAAAATTCCCTAGTATTCCACTTATGAATTATTACCATTCAGTTCCAAATTTATGCCTTTTGCCTGCTCTGTGAAATGATTAGCACCTTTTTAATTTATCCTTTATCAGCTGGCAGATACTAAGATTTGTCAGTAGAGGGCACCAGAGAGATATTGCAGGAGGAACAGGTTTTGTTTCCTCTTTCTAGGTGTTTCAGTTAGAGACTTGTGCTGTGGGCAGTTTCTCCAGTGTTTGACTCCTGCAAGGTACAGGACTTCTTCAGCACCTGGCCTTTTAAGTTTATGGTGGCAAACAGCCAGAAACTCCTCTTGATACCCCCTCAGGTGGTTTGTAGTAGAGTGCCTCTTCTGAAACACCTCCCCACGAATGACTTTCCCCAGCACCCAACAAGGTAGGTATCTGGCAGCTTCTGCTACAACAGCACCACAGCCACTTCCCTGCCATCTAGTGAGCCAGGGCCACATCCTCTCTTGACAAGGTCTGCACTTCAGCTCTGGGATGATCTTCATTAGATAGTTTATCTCAACCCTAGAGGTAGTGGCTGCTCCTAATATTGCTAATCCTAGTTGGTTTTAGAGTTTTTACTTCTTTATTAGTCAATCCCTTATTACTCCAATTCTCTGTTATAGTTAGTAAATCTTTTTTATTTACTTTTTAAAGATTTCATTTATTTGACAGAGACAGTGAAAGAGGGAACACAAGCAGGGGGACTGGGAGAAGGAGAAGCAGGCTTCCCACTGAGCAGGGGGCCCGATATGGGCCTCAATCCCAAGACCATGGGATCATGACCTGAGCCCAAGCCAGATCCCCTAATGTCTGAGCTATCTAGGCACCCTGTTAGTAAGTCTTTAAATAAATAAAATCTTTTCTGTTCAAATGACTGTGTGGTTCCTCTCTCCTAATTGGACCCGGACTGATATATCTGGTAATTTCTAAAGGTGATTGGTTGGTTGGTTGGTTGGTTGGTTTGATGAACTGATCTGTCGAAATTAAGGATTTATGTTATTGGTTTCACAATGCTAACATAATTTGAAATTATTTAAAAATTATTAATTTGTGGGCACCTGGGTGGCTCAGTGGGTTAAAGCCTCTGCCTTCCGCTCAGGTTATGATCTCAGGGTCATGGGATCAGGCTCACTGCTCAGCAGGGAGCCTGTTTCCTCTGCTCTCTCTGCCTGCCTCTGCCTACTTGTGATCTCTCTCTGTCAAATATATAAATAAAATCTTTTTTAAAGAAAATTATTTTGTAAATATAAATTACTTAGTTTTTAATCTCCTCTACCAGATAATGCACTTCGTGAGGGTGGTGACCGTGTTTGTCTTTTCACCATTTACTTTCAGCACTTAAAGCAATGCCTAAGAGAGTCTGCATTAAAACGTGTGTGAATAAATGAATCTGTTTGGTGTTTTGGGGGAAGCCTGGACGGATGAATTAGGTTACAAATCCACACGCTTCACACTTAAATGTTGTGCTCTATTTAGTAATGCAATAACAAACTACATACATTCACTTAGAATTTTGTTAATTTTTTTTTTTTTTAAGATCTTACTTTATTATTTATTTAAGAGCAGAACAGGGGCGCCTGGGTGGCTTAGAGGGTTAAGCCTCTGCCTTTGGCTCAGGTCATGATCTCAGGGTCCTGGGGCGAAGGCCTCTCTGCTACGCAGGGAGCCTGCTTCCTCCTCTCTCTCTGCCTACCTGTGATCTCTCTCTCTCTCTCTCTCTCTCTCTCTCTCTCTCTGTCAAATAAATAAATAAAATCTTTGGAAAAAAAAGAGCGAGAGTACACGGGCTAGGGGAGGAGCAGAGGAAGAGGAAGCAGCAGACTCCCCGCGGAGCAGGGAGCCACACCCAGCACCCTGGGATCCTGACCTGTGCCACCTAGGCGACTCGAAAATTTTGTTACTCTAAAAATTATTGGTGCCTCCAAAGTTTCCTCCTCACGTTCACGTTCAGTGTCCTGTATTTTATTGTCATCTGCCTGTTCAAGTCCTTTACCATTTCTAAAGCATGGTTAATCGGGTTATCTTGGGGGAAAGATGGGGGGCTTTTTGGCTTATCGTTTTCTGATTTTTAAGCGTTCTCCGTATATTAGCCCTTTATCGGTTTTTTTGCACGTATTTTCACTCAGGTTCCCTTTTGACTACTTAGCAGGATTTAAAAAGGTTGCTTTTTAACCCCAAAGCCAAACTAGTCTAGGTAGAAGGTAACGTCCGAGTTAACTGTAGAAGGTCAAGTGAAGTTAGTTGGGTGCCAGGACAAAAGGGCATAGTAGCAAAAGAACATGGTGAATCTCAAAACGAAAAACAATGACTACGCAAATTCCTGCTGGCACACAAACGTGATCCTCCCCACCTACAGCCAGCCGCCAGTCTCCTCCTCCAGGCCAGCGCCTGGCGCTTATGTCTGACGTCACGGACGCACCGCACAGTTCACTTAGGCCGCGCAACCTCCGTGGCCATCCACCCGGGGGCGCAGAAGCGAATATTCTTGCGGCGCCGGAAGTCAAGGGCACGTGACCGGGTGACAGCCCTCTCTAGGTTGCAGGGCTCGCTTTAGGTGTTGCGGCACGGGATGGCGGAGGCGCCTCCTGTCTCAGGTACTCTCCCGGCCCGCGCGGGACTGGGCCCCTCTCGGGAAGCGGAAATTGGGTCAGTGGCGAGTCCTAGGGCTCCGGCCATTCATACCGCGAGAGTGGCGCGTATTAGGGCTCGGGATAGTGGCTCGGAAGGGCCACGCCACGCGCGTGGTGGGTACGGAGACTTCTACTGCCTTCCACTGGGTTGTGAAGCCCCGCAGCTGGGTTTCCAGGGAGATAGGGTTTGTCCTGGCATCCGGTGAATCCATGTGGGCGGCCCGCCTTCTGCCGTGCGGCCCGCCTTCAGCCCGGCCCTGCTGGGGCAGAGGCCGCCCTGATCTCCAACAGGCAGGCGTCGGCCGAGTCACCGCCGGTGACGGTGGCGGGCTCTCGATGCGCGTGAGTTGGCGCGTCCTTGGTCAGCGGAGCTAGCGCGAGCCGAACTTCAGTGGTTTCCATTCTCAGACTGCCACATAGTGTGACTGGGTCTAAGTTTCCTCATCCATCCTTTGGGGCTAAATGATTTAATTCCTGTGAAGATTCCCGCCCTGTACCGTACCTGTTCCATAATTGTCAGATCACTTCTCTTGGGGTTGGTTCTATCTGTAGAACAGCTTCATTTGGCTGTTAATGTAGCATCCGTTTCCATTTCCTTCAGGGTGTACTTAGGTCTTTGTTCTCCAAACTTTTTGGGCAGAGACCAAAAAGAAACATTTTACATCTGACTCAGTGCACAAACGTGTGAGATATATATATATATATATATATATATATATATATATATATATATATATATATATCTCAATCTATGAAGCAAAAGTTAGGAAGTAATGCTTTTTCTTAATAATTGCAATACACTCGGGCGCCTGCGTGGCTCAGTGGGTTAAAGCCTCTGCCTTCGGCTCAGGTCATGGTCTCAGGGTCCTGGGATGGAGGCCCACATCGGGCTCTCTGCTCAGCAGGGAGTCCGCTTCCTCCTCTCTCTCTGCCTGCTTGTGATCTCTCTCTCTGTCAAATAAATAAATAAAATCTTTATAAAAAAAAATAATTGCAATACACTCTATTTTCCGTTTTCTTTGAAAAAATGCTTGTCACAGCCCACTAAGTTGATTTGATTTCAGGACCCACTCTGAAAAATAGGACAGCAGTTTGCGGCATGTGGTTTGTAAACAGTCATTGATTTGAGTCTTAGTTCTGCCACTTACCGGTGTTGGGACACCAGGAAGAGTGTAAGTGTGTGTACTAGATGGCTGATAAAATGTACTTGTCGTTGTGGGTCTTGGTCAAAAAAGTTGCATTTTCCAAACCCTAGTCCTGATTTAGTTTTTAAATCTTGCAGGATGGGTTTTTCCCCAGATCTTCTAAACTGGATCCATTGAGCTTCCCATCCTCCGGCTCACTTTTAGTCCAGTTCTACACCCTACAGTGTCTGAGGCAGGATTGGGTGAGGCCAGTTGTGAGTTATAGATTTGGCTTCCCTTGTTGTGCTCCAGCTTCCGACTCCCCTCCACCCCCATCTACTATGGCAGAGTTCCCTAGTCCAGAGACCTCTCCAGTCCCTCTCCTTTTCCTTAGTTTGCTTTTGCCCTGGTTCCTATTCCATGCTCTTATTTCAGCATCATCTTTGGCCCATACCTCCATCTCCGCTCAGGCCTGTCCTCAAATAGCAGACAGGTTCAGGGTTATCTTTCTGCCCATGGGCAGACTCTCAAATGCCAGCTTTGTTTTAGACTTCATAATCTCTCGGATTTCCCCTTATTCTTCTCCACTCACCTGTTGGACACTTACTGTGCTGCTATGTTATCTTCAATCTAGGGTACCACTTGTATTCTATTTACTGAGTAACTTCAAGCTACTTAAAATACTGAGGAGAAAAAGGAGGGTATCTCACATCTTTGTGTCTCAGGTGCAATTTCTGATTCCTGATTCAGTGTGTCCTTTTTCCCTTCCTCCTATCTCTCAAGGGTCTTTCTGAGGGCATTACCTACTACATCATGTCTAATGGAACCATACTGTATATGAATAGGTGGTGCCCTGTCCAGACTGTGTAGTTGCATCAACTCCTTACTGCTTGCTTAACATGGAACACCTTCCCATCCTTTACCAGGCTATTCTGGACAACCTAACTGACTTTTCTTCTGCCTCTCTCCAACTTTGTTTCTTCAAGAAGGAGTGAACTATGTTAACACCCACTTGATCTAATCTACCCATTCCCACCTTTATGTTCTCTCTTATGTTTCTGGAACATCTCCTTTGCCACCTTCTGAATCTGTATAATCCTCTTTGTTTTGTAAGGTTTTCCACCCCATCCCCAGAATTGCCTGTGTGAGAGCTCTCAGGACAAATCCTAACTTGAGTGAGAGGTCACCCTATGACCTTTATGATCTCGTTCAGTTCTTGAGTATATGTTTCTATGGTACCCACTGCCCAGCCTCTGACAGGGCAGTTCAACAGTGTGGTTCCTAGGGCTATATAGCCTGGGGTAGAATCCTGAGTTTGCTTTGGAACATCTCTGTGGCCTTTGGCAAGTAACTTTCTCAGTATCTCAGCTTTCTCATCAGGAATGTAAGGAGTAAATGAGTTAACAGATGCAAAGTATTTAGAATAGTGTCTGACACATGTTAATTACCTAATAAATGTTAGCGTTTATTACTAAACCTCAAACCCACAGGCTCTGCACTGTACCCATCTGAGTTCAGGTCTGTGTTTTAGATAGTCTGTAGTCCTAACAGCAGAAATAAAGCACCATTTTAACCACTTGATGTATGTTACTAATTTGCTTTTTCTTCATAGCAACTCTTTGATGTAGGGATTGTTACTTTGTCCATTCCTTATAAGAAAATTGGGGTTAAGGGGAGCCTGGCTGGCTCAGTTGGTTGAGCCACTGCCTTTAGCTCAGTTCATGATCCTGGAGTCCTGGGATCGAGTCCCACATCGGGCTCCCAGCTCTGTGGGGAGTCTGCTTCTTCCTCTGACCTTCTCCCCTCTCATGTTCTCTCTCACTCACTCTCTCAAATAAATAAATAAAAATCTTTAAAAAAAAAAAAAAAAAAAAAAAAAGAAAATTGGGGTTAAGTCATTTGCATAAAGACACAAGTGATGTCAGGGACATAAACCCATGTCTTCCAAGCCCTATGGATTCATAGTACAGTTGACCCTTAAGCATCATGTAGTTAAGGGTGCCAATCCCTTGCACAGTGGAAAATCCACATGTAACTTATGATTCCCCAGAAATTAACTACTAACAGCTTACTGTTGACTAGAAACCTTAGAAGTAACATAGACAGTCAGTTAACACGTATTTTGCATGATATATGTATTATATACTGTACTCAAAGTAAGCTAGAGTAAAGAAAATATCAGGAAAATTATAAGGAAGAGAAAATATGTTTACTGTAGTGTAAAAAATTGACATAAGTGGCCTTGTATAGCTCAAAACTTGTGTTCAAAGGTCAACTGTATAGTGCATATGTTACACATAATTCTGACGTTTCTACTAACTAGTGTTGTATCCTTAGGCAAATCATTTACTCTTTGGGCTTCAGGAACAAAAAATCACATTGGGGGAAAAATGAGTGGTTGAAGAGGCATATGCTTAATTTTTGAGACTTGAATTCTGGACTGTACTGTAAAGGTTATATATGGAAAACCTAAAATATATTCTGGGTGGGGGGAAGAGATGGGAACTAATGTACTCATTATGTTAAGTACTGTCTGTATGAAATCTTACTTAAATTTCACAATAGTCCTTTGAGATAGTATTATCTTTTGTCATGGATGAGGAGATGAAGGCTAAAAGCAATCAAGTGATATCCTTAAGCTCATATCATAAATTAGAGAGCCAGACTTCAGACTGATTTTGATTGACTCCAAAACCTGTTTGCTTGATATTATACCATGCTACCTTAAGATGCCTGATCAGGATGCCTGACTGGCTTAGTCAGCACAGCATGCAACTCTTGATCTTGAGGTTGTGATTTCAAGCCCCATATGGGGCATGGAGCTTACATATAAAATAATAATGATAATAATAATAATAATGCTTGATCATCTAGGTGAGCGGTTTTACTTAGTAGTTCTTAGCAGTGGCTGTTGGTGAGGTTATTGGATGTGGAATGGCCAGTGTTCCACAAACGTCTTGAACACATCACATTCACAGGAAATGTAGGCCTAAGAATCTGTTATATAAGTCCTTAGGAAAATAATATTTAGATAATGGCTTAGAGTTTTCTGAGCTTCACGGGTGATGATTAATTTCTTTACTGACATGTTTATTTTCTTATGTCCTAGGTACTTTTAAATTCAATACAGATGCTGCTGAGTTTATTCCTCAGGAGAGAAAAAATTCTGGTCTAAATTGTGGGAGTCAGAGGAGACTAGATTCTAATAAGATTGGTAGAAGAAATTATAGTTCATCACCTCCCTGTCACCTTTCCAGGCAAGTACCTTATGATGACATCTCCGCTGTTCATCATCACAGTTACCCTTCAGGAAGCAAACCTAAAAGTCAGCAGATTTCTTTTCAGTCCTCAGCTTCTAACAAATCACTCAAGAGCCATGGCCTTCAGAATCAACCTTGGCAGAAATTGAGAAGTGAAAAACAGCATATCAAAGTCAAGAAAGTACAGAATCTCACTGACCAGACCTCAGATGCAGCTGGGTTAGAAAGTGTGGCTAGGTCAGAGAGTGGGACGAACCCCAGGGAACACAGCCCTTCTGAGAATGAGAAGGAAATTGTTGGTGCAGATCCCAGGGGAGCAAAACCCAAAAAAGCAGCCCAATTTGTGTATAGCTATGGTAGAGGACCAAAAGTCAAGGGAAAACTCAAATGTGAGTGGGGTAACAGAATGACTCCAAAATCCGAGGATATTGGACCTGAAAATACCAAACCTGTGGGGGTTATCCACCCTGACTCTTCGGATACATCCTCTAAGAAAGGAGTATTGGATGGATATGCAGCCAGACGCAATGAGTCGAGAAGATACCCACAGAAAAGGCCTCCCTGGGAAGTGGAAGGGGCCAGGCCACGACCAGGCAGGAATCCACCAAAACAAGAGGGCCAACGACTTACAAATGCTGGACACAGGAATACGGCCCCCATTCCAAAGGATCATCCTAATGAAAGACCAGCAAAATCTGCCTGTGACAATGGGAACTTGGTAGTTGTCAACAAGTCTTCCAGAAGGGTTGACCCAGAAAAATGTGCTGTGAGGAGGCAGGATCCTCAAGTAACATCTTTCCCCCGAGGCAAACAGAACCACGTGCTAAAGAATGTGGAAACACACACAGGTAAATCTACCTGGAGGGTGGAAATGGTTTGTTTTGTTTTTAATAGATGATAAATTCACACAGATCAAGAACCAGAAAGTATAAAAGGGTACATTGTGAAACATCTTTCTGTCCTTGTTCATTATCTACTTGGGTCCTGCCACTACTTGCTCCCCTCCCCAATAGATAGCCACTTGCTGAGTTTATATATGTCATAAGCAAATACAAATAAGGAACGTCTTAACAGACAAGGAATTCAGTAAGGTGTTTTGTGGTTTTTTTTAAGATTTTATTTATTTATTTGACAGAAACACAGTGAGAGAGGGAACACAAGCAGAGGGAGTGAGAGAGGGAGAAGCAGGCTTCCCGCAGAACAGGAAGCCTGATGTGGGGCTTGAACCTGGGACACCAGCATCATGACCTGAGCTGAAGGCAGACGCTTAACAACTGAGCTACCCAGGTGCCCCAGTAAGGGTTTTTTAAAATGCAGATACTACGGGTCTTACAGATATTTGGTTACGAGATTTTTTATTTTAAATCGTGAAAGCATAAGTATGGGATAGTGACATCTCCACTACCTCTCTTCATTCCAGCCTGCAAGGAACTTGTCTCTTGTCTGCTTATCTTCAAGAGGTCCTGACTACTCTTGCCATCTTCAGTTTCTTTCTCTCAGTCCATCTGTCACACCAGCATCAGGAGAGGGGCAGAGAGAGGTAGAGGGAGAAAATCTCAAGCAGACTCCCTGCTGAGCACAGAGCCCAGTGCAGGGCTCGATTTCACGACCCCAAGATCATGACCTGAACCAAAATCAAGAGTCCCACATTTAACCAGCCGAGCACCCAGACACGCCTTTTTCTTCATTTTTGTGTCCCTATTGCTTAACATAGCTCTTAGAACATAATAGGTACTCAGCTCAGACTGTTGGAAAGTTCTTCCTTACATTGAACTGAAAACTTCTTTCCAATAATACTTTCTATCCTGATTCAAGTTCTGCCCTCCAAAGCAACACCGCAACCAATCTGTTTTCCTCCTCCTCTTTGCAAATCAACTTTATTGCTATATTTGAAGACACTTCTCATTTTGCCCTATGTATATATTTCATCTGGGCTAACAGCTTCATTCCCGTATCTCTTCCTCCTGGACCTTCACCGTCTGGTCTCCCTTCAATTTAATGTTACATAGCCCAGCCCAATACATGAAGTCACCTCCTGCCTGGACCTGACTTTCCACTGGCTTAATAGTTCTTCTAGTTCTTCTTGCTTCACTATAGGCAGTTCTTCCTCTTGGGACCTCAACTTGTATGTGAACCAAGGTAATGTTATACTAGGGTTGTTTTTGAATTCTTTGAGCTGATTAATAGTTTTCTTTTGCTTTATAACAAATTACCACAAATGTAGTGGCTTGAGATAACACAAATTTATTACATCACAATTTCTTTGGGTCAGCCAAGTTCTCTACTCCCCAGGCAGAAAGCTCTTAAACATATTTATTATGTCCGGTGGTGGGTAAGGACTAAAGAGAAATATAAAGCAGGTTAAAAGGACAGTAACGGGGCGCCTGGGTGGCTCAGTTGGTTAAGCGACTGCCTTCGGCTCAGGTCATGATCCTGGAGACCCAGGATCGAGCCCCACATCGGGCTCCCTGCTCAGCAGGAAGCCTGCTTCTCCCTCTCTCAGTCCCTCTGCTTGTGTTCCCTCTCTCGCTGTGTTTCTGTCAAATAAATAAATAAAATCTTTAAAAAAAAAAAAAAAGGACAGTAATGGGCACTGGTTTAACTAGGTTGGTCTGTTTGATGAGGAGACACTTGAATAGAGATCAGAAGGAAATGCAGCAGCACACCATGTGGCTCTCTGAAGAGTATTCCAAGCAGAGGGAGAAGCAAGCTTAGATTCGGGTGGGAGGGGGGACATTGTGAGCAACGGAAGAGGCAGGCAGTAGAGGAGGTCACAGAAATTGCACGGCCTGGATCATGTGAAGCCCTTGGACTTGGTTCTGATTAAGAAGATGAGAAGCAGCTAGAAATTTGGGGGAAAAGGATGATATGATCTTACTAGCATTCTAAAATGATCACTCAGCCTGTGGTGTGGAGAATTGGCTCTAAGTAAGCAAGGGGACAAGTTAGGAGGCTATTGGAGTAATTCACATAGTTGATGGAGACTTGGACTAGGGTGGTAGTGTTGGAAGAGGTAAGAGTGTTACACTTTGGATGTATTTAGAAGATAAAGCTGTCAGGATTTGCAGATAGACTAGATGTTGGCTGCAAGAGAATGAGAGGGGTAAAGGACCAAGCCAAGGCTTTTGTGTCTGAGTAAAGTAAAATTAGAATTGCTGGGGCACCTAACTGGCTTATTCCAGGGAGCATGCAACTCTTGATCTCTGGATTGTTGGTTCGAGCCCCACATTAGCTGTAGAGATTATTTAAAAAAATAAAATCTTAAAAAAAAAAAAACACAAAACAAACCCAGAATTGCCAGGTATTGAAGTGGTAAACCTGGGAGAGAAAAAGGTGTTGTTTGTTTTGAAAACTCTAGTTTCAGGTAATTTTAGCTTTATAGAAAAGTTACAAAGATAGTATTGGGAATTCCCATATCCTTCACCCTTTGTCTCATGTTAATTTCTTACATAAACAGCTCTGGTCCTTGTTCAAAACCAAGAAATTAACACTGGTATAAACTAAACTGTAGTCTTTATTTGGATTTCACCATTTTTTTCCATTACCATCCTTTTTTTGTTCCAGCATCCAGTCCAGGATACCATGTTGAAATTAGCCATCCATCATGTCTCCTTGGCCTCCTCTCAGTCTTTCTTAGTCTCTTGTTGGAAAAGTTTTCTTAGTCTTTCTTTGTTGGAAAAGTTGTTTTTGGATATGTTTTGTCTACTCCTTGTTTAGAAAATTTAGAGAATTTGGGAGTTAGAGTAGGGAGTAAAAATTCAGGCAGAGGTCTGGACTGGAGATTTAAATTTAGGAACTTTCAGCATGGAGTCCTCTAACAGACTAGAGGTCACCTAAGGTGTGAGTGTAGTTAGAGAAGAAAGGTTGGAGGGTGGAGTCTTCCTATACCTCAGTGTTTCAAGGTTGGAAGGTAGGGACCCAGCAAAGAGATGGAGAATGAATAGGAATTGAACTAGGAAGTGAAGCATGTTTTTGTTTGTTTAAAGTATTTATTTATTATTTATTTGAGAGATAAAAGGCATAAGCAGGGGAAATGGCAGAGGGAGAGGGAGAAGTAGGCTGCCCTCTGAGCAAGGAACCCAATGTGGGGCTCCCACCCCAGGATCCTGGGTTCACGACCAGAGCAGAAGGCAAACATTTAACTGACTAAGCAACCCAGGCACTGCGGAAGTGAACCATGTTTTAAACACCAAACTAAAAAAAAAAGAATTCAAGAAGAAGGGAGTGATCAGTTGTGCCAAATGCAAATGCTGCATCCAGCAAGAGGATAACTGCATATTGATTGTTGGATTTGGTGGTGTGAAGGTTATTGATCTTGATAAGAGCAGTTTTGGTAGAGTGGTAGAGATGAAAGCTTGATTAGAATGGAAAGAGGGGGTCACCCCAAATATAAGTCTCCATGGCTGCTTAAGAGTGTTCTTTGCTTACTCTGGTCTATACCAAAAGAAACTAATACCTGTTCTCCCAAGCTGTCTGGACCCCTCTTTCTCTGGTAACAGGATCCCCTATATCCTTAGTTTCTGCTCTGCTCCTGCTCCTAATTAATCTGTGGCCTTCTCTAAATTCACTCCTTTCCTTACAGCCTGTTCAGAGCATGCCCTTTTCCTTTATCTTACTTGCTTTAGTTTCTGTTAAGATGGGACGAGCATGCTTCTCTGTCCTTTCTGAACCATTATGCTTCTACCTTGTTTCAGAATCCCTGCTCCTTTGAACCTAATGCTACATCACTTTTTGGCTACATCACCTTCTACATCCCTTTATCTTTGTCATGTTTTAGCCTTCAATGTCCCAGCCCTAGTGTCATTTTTTAATGCCTCCTGCCTGTATCTTTCCTCTTCTACCAGTGGTTCTCAAAGTGTAGTTCCAGACCAGCAGCTGTTAGCAACACCAGGGGAACTTGTTAGAAAAACCTATTCTTGGGCCTCACCTCAGACTTAACCAATAGAAATTCTGGGAGTAGGGCCCAGTAGTCTTATTTTTTATCAACCCTCCAAGTGACTTAGATTTGAGAACCACTGATTTACCATAAATCCTGCTATCATTCTGTGAGATTTTAGTGATCATATGGATTATACCATCCTCATGTTCTTTGATCTTCTCAACCACAGTGGCCTTCAGCTTCAGTATCCCTTCACACCCACTACTACTTTTTTTTTTTTTAAGTTTTTTTAAATTAAATTTAATTTAATTTAATAATTTTTTTTTAAAGATTTTATTTATTTGACAGAGAGAAACACAGCCAGAGGGGGAACACAAGCAGGGGGAGTGAGAGAGGGAGAAGCAGGCTTCCCTCCGAGCAGGGAGCCCGATGTGGGACTCGATCCCGGGTCTCCGGGATCATGACCTGAGCCGAAGGCAGTCGCCTAACCAACTGAGCCACCCAAGTGCCCCTATTTTATTTTATTTTTTAAAGATTTTATTTATTTGACAGAAACACAGCCAGAGAGGGAACACAAGCAGGGGGAGTGAGAGAGGGAGAAGCAGGCTTCCTGCGGAGCAGGGAGCCCGATGCAGGACTCAATCCCGGGTCTCCGGGATCATGACCTGAGCCGAACGCTCAACCAACTGAGCCAGCCAGGCGCCCCACCCACTACTACTTTCTGACTATAACCTCCTGTCCTTTGGCACTCTCAGTCTGTTTGACCCACTAACTGTATCATCATCTGTTTCTCATTCTTTATTCTTTTCTTAGGCTGGGCCTGAATGTAATTTTAAAGTATTATCCTCTGCCAAGCCATTTGGCAGAATCCCCACCCTGGGTTGATGCTGTAGTCTACCTTTTCTGCTCCATCTGACTAACAGGATACTATTCCAGGAAATCATATGATAGTACAGATTTGGCGCTGCTGTAGACCCACTCACCCTCTCAGGGATGTCTGTCTGATCACCATGTTTATTTCCCCACCACAAGCATTCCTTGCCCTTTATTGGTTTATTTTTCTCTGTAGCACTTAATCACTGTTTGATGATGCTACTCATTTTTTAATATAATTTCCATAATTTTTCATTATTTATCTATTGTTTACCTCCCCCTACTGAGTAATAACTTCCTAAGGGCAGTAGATTTTTGTCTGGTTTGTTCACCATACACTGTATATTCTTAGTGTTTAAACAATGCCTGGCACACAATAGGTTCTCAATAAATATTTTTGATTGGTGATTCTCCAACTTCAGTTGACTTTCAGTACTGCCCATTTCCTCTTATATGACCTTGGTCAGCTGCCCTTCTCATTTTCATCTAAGACTACTACAAATCTTTTCCAGTCTTACTCAGACCTTCCTGCCATTCATCTCCCTCAAACTCAGTGTACCTCTTACTTCACAGAGAAAGGGGAGATCAGGCATAATTTTCTCAGCTTTTTACTCCCTTTAGTGCAAACTCAGGGACATCTATGCCTGTCCTTTTATTTCATTCATTCTGAAATCATTGTTTTCTTCCATCAAACTTTTCACATGTACCATTCCAGATTTTCAGCCTGAAACTCTCTTCCTGTCTATCACACACTCTGAAAGAAAAAAACTTCCCTTGTCATGTGCCCCCCTTGTTGTCCCCCTGCCTCGTGTTTCCTTTCCTTCCATTCTAGTCTAACCAAGAATCACCATTCTATTTCCTTTTCCCTATTTTGATTCACTTCTCAGTCCTCTGCCATCATCACCACTTGACTCAGAGCTACTGGTAAGTCTTTAATGTCTTCCTATTTGCCATACCAAGGAGATAGATGTATTTCAGTTCTTATCCTGGGCTTCCCTTTGAGTTCTAGGCAAAGGAATCTTTGTTGAAATGTTTCTTCTTTGATACCACACATTTCTGATCCTCCTTGTTCTTCTTGGCTTTTCCTGCTTGTGTCCTTCAAGTTTCTCTTCCTCCACCTTTAAGTGTTGGTGTTTCCCAGGGCTTTATCTTACCCCTCTGTTCTTCTTGCTTGATTAAGGTCTCATTGGAAGATTACAACTGATTCCATATCTTTCAGCCACTGCCTCTGTGCTGTGCTGACTTTGAAACTTTTACCTCCAGTCCCTAAACTCTGCCATAAGCTTCAACTCACATAAATAAATGTGGTATCTGACATATGCTTCAGACTCAATAAAGCCTTTTTTTTTTTTTTAAGATTTTATTTACTTGTCAGAGAGAGAGAGAGGGAACAAGCAGGGAGAGCAGGCAGGCAGAGGGAGAAACAGGCTCCCTGGTGAGCAGGGAGCCAGATGCAGGACTTGATCCCAGGACCCTGGGATCATGACCTGAGCCGAAGGCAGATGCTTAACCAACTGAGCCACCCAGGAGTCCCTCAGCATAACCATCTTGAACATGTTGACTATGTTCATATTGCATTAGCTTTTTTTTTTAAAGATATATTTACTTTAGAGAGAGAGAGAGAGAGCATGGGCAAGAGGGGCAGACGTAGAAAGAACCTAAGCAAACTCTGCATTGAGAGTGGAGCCTGTGTATTAGCTTTTTAAAAACAGCTGCTTCAGTTAAATGAGGTAACTTAATAAAGTCACTTTAGTAGGTAACTCACCTTTAGTCCCACCATTTAGATATAACCAGCTTTAATCTTTTCTATTTTCTTTTTTTTTTTTTTTAAGATTTTATTTATTTATTTGACACAGAGAAACACAGAGAGGGAACATGAGCAGGGAGCCTGATGCGGGGCTTGATCCCAGGACTCCGGGATCATGACCTGAACCGAAGGAAGACGCTTAGCCACGGAGCCACCCAGGCTCCCCAACCTTTTCTATTTTCTTATAGAATTTTCCAATGCTCAGTTTTACATTGTTGAAATCATGTAATATAAGCTATGTTAATCTTTTTGCTTATATAATAATGTGATTTTCCATTCATTAAGACATCTGCACTTTGTTCTAAATATATAATATTCAATAAAATAGATAGGGAGATTGTTTAAATATTAATGCTTTTTTTAAAAACATTTATTTATTTGACAGAGAGTTTATAAAGCACAAGTAGGCAGAGTGGCAGGCAGAGGGAGAGGGAGAAGCAGGCTCTCCACCGAGCAGGCAGCCCAATGCAGGGCTGGATCCCAGGACCCTGGGATCGTGACCAGAGCTGAAGACAGCCGCTCAACCAATTGAGCCACTCAGGCGCCCCACTGTCTCCCATTTTTTTATCTATTTTTTATTTTTACTGATAGATTTTAAAATAAATTCCAGATATCAGATTATTTTTAGTGTACATCTTTTTTTTAATGGCTGTTTTTTTAACTTAATCACAGTGTACTCTTGGATTCTTCAAAGCAGGATTGCTTTTGGTTTTTAACATTTATTGGTACATCTGAAAAGTCTGTAGTCAGTTGACATTCAGTCAAGTCTCTTATGATTATTTCAGTGGGTGCATCACACTCTTTACTGACAGGCTTTCAGAGTAGAAGTATAGAGTAGACAGAGTCATGACTGAGTAATTATGGGGAAACCCTAGTGGAGGAAAATTTAGGATTGAAGAAAAGTCAGTGGTCAGGCCAGAGCTGGCAGCCAGCAGAAAAGTGTTGGACCTGAAATGTGGTAGTTTACCAGCACAGAGCTGTTCTGAGACAGTACCATATTTTACGTGTGTTACACATGATTTGATAAAAACTGAAGCATTATTGGTGAGTTACTCTTTCTAGGTCTTTCTGGAACCTTTTGCTATATTTTTATTTCTTTTCATTCATTCAATCATTCATACAAGTATCATTGAGTACCCCCTGTGTCCCAAGCAGCACTGTAGGTAAAAACCTCAGCCATCAAGGAGTGTACATTCTATGTATAGAATTAGGAAATAAAATGAAAAAAGTAAAATATATGTAACATAGAATATATAAGTGGTGTAGAGAAAATAAATGATCAGTAAGTTTCAAGTAATGTGGGGAAAAATACAGTATGGGAAAGGGAATGTTGAGGGAGTGGTTGCAATTTTTTAAAATATGGCCAAGGACAGTCTTCTCATTGAGATCACATTTTGAGTAAACACCTGAAGATGGTAGGGAACTGAGCTGTGCCAATGTCTAGGGAGAAGTATTGGGCAGAGGGAGCAACAAGTTGTAAAAACCCTCAGGCAGAAATCTGCCTGCCAGACTGGGACCAGGAAAGAGGCCAGTGTGTTCTTAGAGTGGTGATTTAAGGAAAGAGGAATAGCAGGTAAGGACCGGAAGTGATGAAAGCTGTTGTAAGGACTTTGGCTTTTACAGACATGTGATGTCAGAACCATTGGCAAGTTCTGGACTTGAGTGGCATCATCTAATTTGCATTTTAACAGACTCCCTCTGGTAGCTGTAGTGTGAGAATAGACTGAAGGAGGGCAAGGGCAGAAGTGGGAAGACTGGTTAGGAGGCCATTTTAATAATCCAGGTGAACAGATAGTGTCTTGGGCCATAGTAATAGCAGGGGTTGGATCCTGGATGAATTCTGAAGGTAGTGCTAGTGGGATTTACTGTCAGATTAAGCATGGTATGTGAGAGAAACAGCCTTTGGAGAGGGCTTAATAGAACTTTGTGAGTTATTCAGAGTTGGCAGTTGTTCCCACATTGCTATATGCATGTGCATCCTAGCAGTGAATTTCACTGTGACTAGATAAAACGATAATTATTTATTAACAAGCCATAAACTTAATGAGTAACAGAATCAATAAAAAGACAACCTTCAGGGCAAAAATCAAAACAGTTGATCATACGGTCCTCATGTATGTTTCCACCTTCATTTACTTTTTTGTGTCCTTAACTTCTAACTCAGTTCTGTCCTAGAATAATCAATAGGCACTTTCTACAAAATGTATTCCAAATATAATTCTCACAAACTATTCCTCTGCATAGTCAGGCTCTTGGATGTTGATGACTCGCTCATAATCTCACTCTTCATTAAGCTCTCTCTTACTTACCCCTTCAGAATCTTCCACATGTAGCATGCTAAATGGTAGGAAATGTAATTAACTTTGTTACTCAGAGACATTAACTGATGCAGGGTAGGGTATCTCTGCTTTTAAGAAAGAATTTAAGTCTGGTTCTTTTTTTTTCTTTTTTTAATATTATTCAGTTTCTTGATGTGTTTATCATTTACCTAAAGCGAATAGATTTCCCTTTATCAGCCACACAAAATCTTTGTTCCAGGTTTGTTTGTTTTTTTTTTTTTTTAAGATTTTATTTATTGGGGTGCCTGAGTGGCTCAGTTGGTTAAGCGACTGCCTTCGGCTCAGGTCATGATCCCGGAGACCCGGGATCGAGTCCCACATTGGGATCCCTGCTTGGCGGGAAGCCTGCTTCTCGCTCTCTCACTCCCCTTGCTTGTGTCCCTCTCTCGCTGTGTTTCTCTCTGTCAAATAAATAAAATCTTAAAAAAAAAAAAAATTTTATTTATTTATTTGACAGAGAGAAAGAGATCACAAGTAGGCAGCGAGGCAGGCAGAGAGAGAGGAGGAAGCAGGCTCCCTGCTAGCACAGAGCCTGACTCGGGCCTCGATCCCAGAACCCTGAGATACGACCCGAGCTGAAGGCAGAGGCTTTAACCCACTGACCCACTCAGGCTCCCTATTCCGGGTTTTCATCAGAACAAAAGAACTGTCTCAGAAACTACTGAAGCCTGAAACGTTCAAGGGAGAGAGGTTTTAGAATAGACTAGGTGATACTCATTTATTTCTTCTTCCATTCATTTAATAAGTATTTACTGAGCACCTGCTAATGGCCAGCCCCTGGAAATACAACAGTGAACAAGATAGAGAAGGCCCTGGCCCTGTCTTACAGACCTTTATGTTTTGTATTTCTTTTTCCATTAAATTAGACAAACAGAAAGTAATCTTAGGAAAGCTAATATTCTAAATTATTAAAATGTGAGCTTTGTGACCTTCGGTAAGTGATTGAACCACTCTGAGCCTCAGTTCCTTCATCTATAAAATGGTACCTATATTACATCCTTGTTAAGAGAATTAAATATATGTAAAGTGCTTAAGCATAACACTTGACATGATGTATTTAAGGTTAGTTATTTTATTCTTAAAACCTTTATTTGGACCCAGTAACAAAATAGTATTATGACATACATGCTCTAAGTTTGGACTGAAAGGGGTGCCTGGGTGACTTAGTGAGTTAAGCGTCTGCCTTTAGCTCAGGTTATAATCCTGGGGTCCTGGGATTGAGCCCTGTTTTGGGCTCCCCACTCAGCAGGGAGTTTGCTTCTCCCTCAGCACCTGCCTTTCCCCTTGCTCATTATCTCTCTCTCAAATCTTAAAAAAAAAGTATGGGTTGAAAAAAGACATTCTCTCTCTCTCTCCTCTCTTGCGCTCTCTCTCTCTCTCTCTCTCTCTCTCTCTCTCTCACACACACACACACACACACACACACACACACACACACACACCCACACACACCTCTGAGAGTACCTGACTCTACCTCGGATCTAGAAAGGCTTTGCAGAGATGGTATTTGAGGAAACGTCTGGAAGTGGGTGAAGGTTTTAAAGAATCTGTCTGGGAAGATTCTTATGATGCTAGTCTCCCTCACCAGATGCTGGGCTTCTGGAACCTGGGTCTGTGTCTCCTTCAGTCTAGTAACCCTACCAAGGGATTATGGTAAACACCAAGAATATCTTTGTTGAGTAGATCAACTAAAAACTTTGAAGGCAACTACTAGAAGAGATGTTACCACCCTGGCTTATTGGAATCTGTCCAGGCTTAGGTTTCTTTCAGCTGACCACTGCAGCTTCATGAGCTCCTTCCTAGCCTGAATCCATGGATCTGGATCAAATTCAGAGGAGGCAGGACAAGGTGCTATAGTAGTTGCTCCTGGGGATGCTTAAGCTGTGTGATAAGGGGCATTTGGCTACTCTGGGCAATTCCTGGGCAGTTGCTTGGAACTGTTTCCTCAATTGTGCGAATCCTCACCCGAATGTCCACTTCCTAAGTCTTCTTCCTTAGCATATTCCTGTTCCTTCTTGGCCCCAAACACTGAAAAACCACCTTACTCAGAATCAGACATACTTAAAACCTTTGCATTTGGAGACTTCCATTAAATGCCTTCCTGATCCTTGGTTGACTGAAGTAAGGGATGTTTTTCTGTGTTTGAATTAATTTGTTTGTTTTTTTAAACAGGTTCTCTAATTGAACAGCTAACTACAGAAAAATATGAATGCATGGTGTGCTGTGAATTGGTTCGTGCCACAGCACCAGTGTGGAGTTGTCAGAGCTGTTATCATGTGTTTCATTTGAACTGCATAAAGAAATGGGCAAGATCTCCAGCTTCTCAAGCAGGTCAGTCGTTTCCCTCTTCTGAATAGTTACTCTCACTCATTCGGTATGTTCACGTTTTGAATTTAGATTTTTTTTTTTTAAGATTTTATTTCTTTTGTTTATTTATATTTATTGTCAGAGAGAGAAAGAATATGGACAAGCAGGGGGAGTGTCAGGCAGAGGGAGAAGCAGGCTCTCCACTGAGCAGAGAGCCCAATGTGGGTCTTGATCCCAGGACCCTGGATCATGACCTGAACCGAAGGCAGACGCTTAGCAAGCTGAGCCACCCAGGTGTCCTTATAAAAATACTTTATTTTTAAGTATACCCAACATGGGGCTTCAACTTAAAACCTTGAGATCAAGAGTCATGTGCTCCACCGACTGACCCATCCAAGCATCCCTTAAACTTAGATTTAAAAATAACTAATTCCTTGGGGTACGTGGGTGGCTCAGTCATTAAGTGTATGCCTTTGGCTCAGGTCAGGATCCCCGCACCCTGGGATGAAGCCCCACCTCCGGGTCCCTGCTCAGCAGGAAGGCTGCTTCTCCCTCTTCCACTTCCCCTACTTCTCGCTGTGTCTCTCTCTATCAAATAAGTAAATAAAGTCTTTAAAAATAACTAATTCCTCTTGAATATATTATCTGCTCTGTTTCCTTGAACACATGTTTCAGATGACTAGTATGAAGCTGTAGGTCAAATAAAGAATTAAGGGGTGGGGCGCCTGGGTGGCTCAGTTGTTGAGCATCTGCCTTTGGCTCTGGTGGCAATCCTGGAGTCCCAGGAATGAGCCCCACATCGGGCTCCCTGCTCAGTGGGAGGCCTGCTTCTTCCTTCTCTCACTCCCCCTGCTTGTGTTCCCTCTCTAGCTGTGTTTCTCTCTTTCAAATAAATAAAATCTTTAAAAAAACAAAAACAAAAACTAAGGGGTGCCTGGCTAGCTCACTTGGTAGAGCATGCAACTCTTGATTTCAGGAGTTTGAGTTCAAGCCCCATGTTAGACATAGAGCTTACTTAAAAAGCGAAAACAGGGGCGCCTGGGTAGCTCAGTTGGTTAAGCGACTGCCTTCGGCTCAGGTCATGATCCCGGAGAGTCGGGATCGAGTCCCGCATCGGGCTCTCTGCTCGGCAGGAAGCCTGCTTCTCCCTCTCTCACTCCCCCTGCTTGTGTTCCCTCTCTGGCTGTGTTTCTCTCTGTCAAATAAATAAAATCTTAAAAAAAAAAAAAAATCTTTAAAAAAAGTGAAAACAAAATAAAATTTTTTAAAGAAGGAAATTTTATTTTATTTTTTTTTTAAAGATTTCATTTATTTGACAGAGAGAAACACAGCCAGAGGGGGAACACAAGCAGGGGGAGTGAGAGAGGGAGAAGCAGGCCTCCTGCCGAGCAGGGAGCCCGATGTGGGGTCTCGATCCCAGATCTCCAGGATCATGACCTGAGCCGAAGGCAGTCGCTTAACCAACTGAGCCACCCAGGCGCCCCAAGAAGGAAATTTTAAAAACAGCTTAACAATATTAAAATATATTTGGGATATAATAAAATCAATCACATTTATTGAAAATGGTAGCTTTTATCCAGGTATCAATTACAGAAAACATTTCCTGTATAGTTTGCTTTAGAAAATTAATAGAAAGTGGTTATTGGGGCTGACTCTGTTGGTTAAGCAGCCAACTAGTGATTTCAGCTCAGGTCATGATCTCATGGGTTGTGAGATCGAGCTCTGCAGAGCTGAGCCTCTGCACTCAGCATGGAATCTGCTTAAAAGATTTTCTCCCTCCTTCTCTGTCCGTTCCTCTGCACGGCTCATGCTCTCTCTCTTTCTCTAAAATAAATACATAAAATAGGGACACCTGGGTGGCTCATGCTCTCTCTCTTTCTCTAAAATAAATATATAAAATAGGGGCACCTGGGTGGCTCATGCTCTCTCTCTTTCTCTAAAATAAATATATAAAATAGGGGCACCTGGGTGGCTCATGCTCTCTTTCTCTAAAATAAATACATTAAAATAGGGGCACCTGGGTGGCTCATTCAGTTAAGCCTCTGACTTTGGCTGGGATCATGATCTCAGGATCCTGGGATCCTGCCCCGCCTTAGGCACTGTGCTCAGCAGGGAGTCTGCTTGTTCCTCTCCTGCCCCTCTGCTTGTTCCTGCACACACACTCTATCTCTAGTGAATAAATAAAAGCTTTATAAATAAACACATAAAATCCTTTAAAATTTCCTTTAAAAAAAAATAACTTGTTTTCTGACCTGTGACTCCTCTAACTTAAGACATGTGAGGGCACCTGGCTGGCTCAGTCAGTAGAGCATACAATTCTTGGTCTCAGGGTTGTGGGTTTCAGCCCTGTGTTGGGTGTAGAGATGACTTAAAGTCTTAAAAACAAAACAAAACAAAACTGGGTTTTCCTGAATGTACTCAAATATTTTATCCTTTCTTTATTCAAGCCAAGATTTAATGTTTACCTTAATATTAGAACCACATAATAAATTGATAATCATGTGAGGTGGTAGAGGTGACTATGTGACTGTGATAATCCTATTATAGTATGTAAATTTATCAAGTCAGCATGTTGTACACCTTATGTTATATGTCATTTATATCTCAATTGACATTTAAAAAATGGGTACCTGTTTGATTACTATATTCAAAGTCCTTGTAAATAGAAGTCCAAAAGTAATATTTAAGCGAAGCATTCAGTATTGTGAATTTGTCTCTTAATATCCTGATACCCTTAATATACGGTATCTTTAACATGAAATGACAACCGTTGCTTTAATATTAAGGCTTCCTTTAGGTTTAAATTTTTAAAAATTGCATGTGCTTTTGTAAGGAAATTATTTTGGTTTCCTCTTATTTTTCTTGACAGATGGCCAGAGTGGTTGGAGATGCCCTGCCTGTCAGAATGTTTCTGCACATGTTCCTAATACTTACACTTGTTTCTGTGGTGAGTTTTTTTGCTTTCACTTGAGTCTCTTCTCCTTCATGCTTTGTAACTCATTTTCCAGCCCAGAGGACGTGACGTACCAGGCATGTTTCAGAAGTTCCTAATAAGACTTCAAAGTTCAGGAGTCTGCCAACATCATCTGCCTGTGATCCGTCACAGGCCTTTATGGTCTTGACAGGCTGTTCTGGACCTGAGACTTCTCATCATGCCCACCAGGCTCATGCTACTTCTGAGCTGTGGTGCTGGTCTCCTTGATCTTACCTTTAGACCGGAGCTGACCAGATGTTGTAGGCAGGCATAGACATGGGCTCTTTTTCACCCTTAACTGTAACAGCTTTGATATTCCAGATTTGAGCAATATGAGGAAAGAGTACTGTTGAAAAGTACTTTATTTTGACCTGGGAAACCGGTCATTGTCTTTATAGTAAAGAAAAATTTTCCATAAACCAGCATTACAAACTCTTAATCTTCCCTCTTTGTGGAATACTTCTTCCTGTTTTTGAATAGCTCAGTTCCCTTATGTGTTTGGAAGAACTTTCTGCAATCTAGATGCTCATTCTTGCTGTTAGTCTGTTTTTTGCATGTCTTTTATTATTTTTTTTCTTTCTTGCCTTTTAATGGCTAACCTTCATCTAGTTATTGATTTTTCAAATTTTGCTTCTTAACCGTCTGTCTCCCTTCTTGAACCATTGCATTTTTGCTTCTGTCCTCGTCACCTTGCTGCATCTGTTTTCAGAAATCATTAGTGGCCCCTTCCTGACCAAATCCAGGGCTGATTTGTAAGTTCTTAACCTTTTCGGCAGCACAGTAGCCCTCGGAGCTTTTGGCCAATTTGCTCATATTTCTTTCCCATTTCTTAACTAGCAGTTTTCACTAAGAGTTGGTGATTTACCATCAAGTCTTCATCTTCTAGACTCAATCTCTTGGTGAACTCAACTCTCTAGAATGTTCTTTTTCATCTTTTCTTTAAATCTTCATCACTGACTCCTCATTCATTCAAAGTCAGACCCCAAACATTGTTTTCCAAAGGAAGCCTCCCTTTCTCATCCCCCCTCCCCACTTGGGCCGCTCTTTTATTTGGAATTTGCTGATCTTTTATTGCCAAAACCTGAGCCTTAAAAGATACTAAAATAGTATTTGTTGAAGGGATGAATATTTTGGAATGTACTAATAGAAAGGCAACATGAAACTGGAAGCAAGAGATCCATGTAAAACTATACAAATAGGACCAATACTTGGGCGCTTGGGTGGCTCAGTGGGTTAAAGCCTCTGCTTTCAGCTCAGGTCATGATCTCAGGGTCCTGGGATCGAGGCCCATATCAGGCTCCTTGCTCAGTGGGGAGCCTGCTTCCTCCTCTCTCTCTGCCTGCCTCTCTGCCTACTTGTGATCTCTCTCTGTCAAATAAATAAATAAAAATCTTAAAAAAAAAAAAAGACCTTATTAAAAAAAAAACAGGACCAATACCAAGGCTTAATTACCTTATTTTAAAGGATTTTTAAACATAAAGCACCACAATAGAATTAAAAGTCTTGTTAAGCCTTCACTGACAAATTAAATATGAGGCCTTAAGAAGGTAGAAGAATGGGTGGTGAAGGTCAGGATGATCTGAGTAATGTAAAATGGTGTGGGAATGCAAACAATTGCCTTATATTTACCTAATGACTTTGCTTTACTTTGCTCTTTCGGGAAACCCATTAATGTAATGTACTTTATTGAGAACTTAGTACCAGACACCATGAAGAAACAGGGGAATAAGGTGTTTATTGACTTCCCAGAGCTTACAGTCTAAGAGCTAAGGCACAATTAACTTGATGTTCCGTAAGTCCAAAGAACTGTGGGAGGTATTTGGGATGAATTATCACTTTGGGCTAGATGATTTAGGGAATCCTTAAAAAAACGGAGGTACAACTCAACTGGGCTTGAAAACTAGGTAAAATCTTGGTAGGAGAAAAGATTGGTTAAGGAGATTAGCGTAAGCAGAAGTTTAAAAATAAGAAGGCTTAGGATCTTTTCGGAGAAGGGAGAATCATCGGTTATGGGGCCCAGGATCTATAAAGGTAAAGCATGGGAAATGACTGGAAAGGCGGAACTTTTTTTTTTTTTTTTTTTTTTTTTTTAGAGAGAGAGAGAGAGAGAGAGAGAGAGATCACGTGTATGCAGCAAGGGCAGCAGTGAAGCAGAAGCAGAGGGAAAGAGAATCTTAAGCAGACTCTACATCCAGCACAGAGTCCATTGTGGGGCTGAATCTTAACAACCCTGATTTTTGACCTGAGCCAAAATCAAAAATCAGATGGTGGGCGCCTGGGTGGCTCAGTGATTTAAGCCTCTGCCTTCGACTCAGGTCATGATCTCGGTCCTGGGATTGAGGCCTGAATCAGGCCCTCTGCTCAGCAGGGAGCCTGCTTCCTCCTCTCTCTCTTCCTGCCTCTCTGCCTACTTGTGATCTCTCTGTCAAATAAATAAATAATATCTTTTTTTTTTTTTGAAGTTTAAGCAGAGCTTTATTTCGCGTCAAGCACCAGAATTTTGCTGATCCACCAGGGCCATGGCCGATCAGGGCTGCCTCCCAAAAGAGAGAAAGCAGCCTCTTTTTTTTTTTTTTAAAGATTCTATTTATTTGACAGAGAGAAACACAGCCAGAGAGGGAACACAAGCAGGGGGAGTGAGAGAGGGAGAAGCAGGCTTCCCGCCGAGCAGGGAGCCTGATGTGGGACTCGATCCCGGGTCTCTGGGATCATGACCTGAGCCGAAGGCAGTCGCTTAACCAACTGAGCCACCCAGGTGCCCCAATAATATCTTTAAAAAAAAAAAGATGGTTAACCAGCCGAGCCACCCTGGTACCCCAGGGCTGACTTCTTGATGCCAGGCTTAGACATAGAGACTACATTAGGCAGGCTGTGGGAAGCCTCTGAGGGTGTCAATGTGATTCTTTATAAAGATTAGTCTGGTGAGAGTGAATAGAGTGTTTGGGGGCCTAAACATTTGGGGGTTTTGTAAGAACCCAGGTGAAGAATAATGAAAGTTTTTAATGTGTATTAAAGTGAGAGAGAAAATAAGGGGACACAAGATTTCAAAGTTAAACAAGAATTAACAGTAGTCGGAAAGGGAAGAAACCAAATGTGGCTCCAAAGTTTCATGCTTTTGGAAATGATGATACCAGGGACAGAAAAGGGCAGGTCAAGAGAACTAGGACTGATGAGGACATTGAGTTCAATTTAGAAATATTGAATGGGATGAGTGAACAAGGCCTCCAGTGAGAGGTGTCCAACAAGGGGTTAGGAAAATTTAAAGATTTTTTTTATTATTTAGAGAGAGAGAAAGTATGAGCTGGGGGAGAGGCAGATGGAGAAGGAGAAGCAGACTCCCCACTGAGCCGGGAACCCAATGCAGGGCTTGATCCCAGGACCCTGAGGTCCTGACCCCAGCCAAAGGCAAACACTTAACCAACTGAGCCACCCAGGCGCCCTGGGAGTTAGAAATATTTAAAGAGAGATCAGGACTTAGGGATGATAGTTGCAGTTAAGAGTAATGGATGGAAGGGTAAAGAGTGAAAAGAGTGTAATGCAGAACCCTGGCAGAAAGAAGAAAAATAAAACATCATTTAGAGTCAGGGAAAAGTGGTGGAGACTTTGAAAGATGGTAGGGGGAAACCAGGGCACTGTATTAAGGCAAGAAAGCACAGAGGCAGGGAAGTTTTTCTGATAGTCCGGAGATGAGGTTCTGGCAAAGAGACAAGAGTAGAAGTGGCAGGGGAGAGGAAGTAAGATCCACTGAGTAGGGAAATTGAGAAGATTTGGTGATTAAACAGATGATGGAAAGAAAAAGAGGAGTTGGGGATGACTCTAGTTTTTAAGTCTGTGACTCCAGCAGTGATAGTGTTACTGACAGAAATTGGGGCGCCTGGGTGGCTCAGTTGGTTAAGCGACTGCCTTCGGCTCAGGTCATGATCCTGGAGACCGGGGATCGAGTCCCACATCGGGCTCCCCGCTTGGCGGGAAGCCTGCTTCTCCCTCTCTCATTCCCCCTGCTTGTGTTTCCTCTCTGGCTGTGTTTCTCTCTGTCAAATAAGTAGAATCTTAAAAAAAAAAAAAAAAAAAAAAAAAGAAATAGGGAACACTGAAAAAGAGGGGTTTAAGAGAGAAAATACTGTAAGTGTCGACTGTCTGGGGGGACTGACACCTCACAGAGAGATGTTCAGCAGATGATTGGGCACAGAGGGCCGGAACTGAGGATTCGGGGCAATGCAGAAAGTATAGATTTGGGGGTAAAAAGGAAAAAGAAAGAAAATGTAGATTTGGGATTCACAGGCCTTTTAAGTATAACAAACCTCTCAACATGAATAAGGTTTCTTAAAGAAACAAGATAGAGGTTGCCTGGGTGGCTCAGTTGGTTAAGCAACTGCCTTCGGCTCATATCATGATCCTAGAGTCCTGGGATCAAGTCTTGCATCAGGCTCCCAGCTTTGTGGGGAGTCTGCTTCTCCCTCTGACCATCTCCCCTCTCATGTTCTCTCTTACTCTTTTTCTCTCTCTCTCTCTCAAATAAAGTCTTAAGAAAGAAAGGAAGGAAAGAAGAAAAGAAAGAAGGAGGGAAGGAGGGAGGGAGGGAGGGAGGGAGGAAGGAAGGAAGGAAGGAAGGAAGGAAGGAAGGAAGGAAGGAAGGAAGGAAGGAAGAAAAAAAG
>PITA01016925.1:0-44956 GCA_004023965.1 Spilogale gracilis | reverse complement strand
AGATGAAATTTAATATATCCAGACTGATTTATTACTCAGTTACCTATCCTCAACATTCATGCCTTTTGAATTCCATCCAATGCTAGATCTTTAATCCAGAATCACTGGGTTTTAGAGTCAAATAGGCATGAGTTCAAATTCTTTATTATGAAAAATCCAAATATTCTTTTCCCCAAAACAGGGGATACTTATAAATTATTACTATTTTTTTAACAAGGTCGGCCAAGGTCACTGAGCACTGTTCATAGAATTACATATCTTCATTAAGGGAAAATGAGTAACATTTGGTGGTTTCCTTTTTTCAAATGATTTTATTTATTTATTTATTTATTTATTTATTTATTTATTTATTTGACAGAGAGAGAGAGCAGGAGAGCACAAGCAGGGGGAGTAGCAGGCAGAGGGAAAGGGAGAAGCAGGTAGCCCACTGAGCAGGGAGTCGACATGTGGCTCAATCCCAGGACCCCAGGAAAGGCAGACACTTAACCAACTGAGCTGCCCAGGTACCTCACATTTGGTGGTTTCCTGATTAAATCCCCTTATTTTTTTTTTAAGTTTTAATTTTAATTCCAGTTAGTTAATATATAGTTATATTAGTTTCAGGTGTACAATATAGTGGTTCACTACTTCCATACAAGCTAGTACTCATCATTAGTGCACTCCTTAATCTCCATCACGTAATAGACCCATCCCCCCCCTCCCCTCTGGTAACCATCAGTTTGTTCTATATACTTAAGAGTTTGTTTCTTGATTTGTCTCTCTGGTTTTTTTCTCTTTGCTTATTTGTTTTGTTTCTTAAATTCCACATATAAGTGAAATCATATGGCATTTCTCTTTCTCTGACTTATCTTGCTTAGCATAATACTCTCTAGCTCCATCCATGTCATGGCAAATGAAAAGATTTCATTCTTTTTTATGGCTGAATAATATTCCATGAGATACCCCACTTCTTCTTTATCCATTTATTAGTCGATGGACACCGGGCCTGCTTCCATATCTTGGCTATTATAAATAATGCTGCTACTATGGAAAGAACCTAGATGTCCATCAACAGATGAATGGATAAAGAAGATGTGGTGTATATATATATAGAATGAAATACTATGCAGCCATCAAAAAGAATGAAATCCTGCCATTTGCAATGATGTGGATGGAACTGGAGCAAATTATGCTCAGCAAAATAAGTCAATCAGAGAAAGACAATTATCACGTGATCTCTCTGATATGAGGAGCTTGAGAGGTAGGGCAGGGGGGTCGTGGGGGTAGGGAGGGAAAAAAATGAAACAAGATGGGACCAGGGAGGGAGACAAACCATAAGAGACTCTTACTCTCAGGAAACAAACTGAGAGTTGCTGGGGGGTGGAAGGGAATAGGGTTGCTGGGTTATAGAAAAAATAATTTAATTTTAAACAATAATGCTGGTATAAATATAGGGGTGCACATACTCCTTTGAATTAGTGTTTTTGTATCATTTGGATAAATACCCAGTAGTGCTACTGCTGAAACATAGGGTAGTTCTATTTTTAACTTTTTGAGGACACTCCATAATGTGTTCCAGAGTGGCTGTACCAGTTTGCATTCCCACCAAAAGTGCATAAATGTTCCTTTTTCTCCACATCCTTGTTAGCACTTGTTGTTTCTTGGGCTGTTGATTTTAGCCATTCTGAAAGGTGCGAGATGATTTCTCATTGTAATTTTGATTTGCATTTCCATGGTGGTAAGTGATGATGAACAACTTTTCATGTGTCTATTCGTCATCTGGATCTCTTCCTTGGAGAAATGTCTGCTCATGTCTTCTGCCCATATTTTAATTTGTTTTTTGGGTGTTGAGTTGTAGCAGTTTTTTATAGATTTTGGATACTAACCCTTTATCAGATATGTCATTTACAAATATCTTCTCTCATTCCAAGGTTGTCTTTTAGTTTTGTTGATTGTTTGCTTCACTGTGCAGAAGTTTTTTATTTTGATGTAGTCCCAATAGTTTATTTTTGCTTTTGTTTCCCTTGCCTCAGGGAGATGTATCTAAAAAAAAGGTTGCTACAGGGACGCCTGGGTGGCTCAGAGGTTTAGGTTCTGCCTTCAGCTCAGGTCATGATCTCAGGATCCTGGGATGGAGTCCCACATCAGACTCTCTGCTCAGCAGGGAGCCTGCTTCCCCCTCTTTCTCTGCCTGCCTCTGCCTATTTGTGATCTCTCTTTCTGTCAAATAAGTAAAATCTTTTAAAAAAAGAAAAGAAAAAGTTGCTATGGCCGATGTCAGAGGTTACTGCTTGTATTCTGTTCTAGGATTTTTATGGTTTCATGTCTCACATTTATATATTTAATCCATTTTTAATTTATTATTATGTATGGTGTAAGAAAGTGGTCCAGTTTCTTTCTCTTGCATGTTGCCATCCAATTTCCCAAACACCATTTGTTGAAGAGACTGTCCTTTACCAATTAGATATTCTTTCTTGCTTTGTCAAAGATTAATTGACCATATAGTTGTGGGCTTATTTCTGGGTTTTGTATTCTGTTCCATCGTAAATGCCTTTAATTTAAAAATACTGCTTCCTTTCACTTGTTTGCTTACTTTTCTATGTACATGTGTCTCCATAGATAAATTTGGGAAAAATCTGTCCCTTTGTATCTCAAAAATGGCAAAAGAAGTTGTAATTGGTTTCCTCCACTGGTACGCTCTTTCCTTTCTAGGGTGAAGTAATAAAAAGAGGGTAGAATACTAGCCAGAATTATCATCTAAGCCCCTCACGCGCGCGCGCGCACACACACACACACACACACACGGGCAGCTGGGTGGCTCAGTCGATTAAGTGTCTGACTTTGGCTTAGGTCATGAGCTTAGAGTTGTGGAATCGAGCTCCATGTGGGGTTCAATGCTCAGCAGGGAGTCTGCTGGGCCCTCTCCCTTTCCCTCTGCCCCCACCCCCTGTTCATGCTTCCTCTCTCTCAAATAAATAAAATCTTTAAATAAAAAATAAGTACAACTCCCTACAGAAGTCTGGTTCTGGACTAAAAAAAAATGGAGGTGTTTTTTCATCCTCCCCTCAACTCACATTACCAAGTAGGTAATCCAGCTATGGAATTTAGGACAATTCAAGGGTCCCTACAATCAGAGAAGACTAGAGGATGTATGGCTAATATCATTATATGCTGAGATATTTCATTTGATAGAGAATAAATAGTAGGGAAACTCCTAAATGAATATCTTTGAATAAAATGTACTATCCAATGTGTATCCTCTTAAGATTTCCTGATGTAACTGACTTTTTGATAAGCTAACCAAGTGCTGATCATAAGGAAGACCTTTGTCATAATCAACTCCTTAATTCCCCAGTGCAATGCTTCACCCCATCCCATAAACATATCCACACACTCATACGCTCACAGTAAATTACAGATGTAGACTCTCACATGCTGTTTCCATTTTGCGGGGTAACCTGTTCTGCCTATTTTGAACTTCCACCTAGACTCTGCAACTGAGTCTGAGTATGCCTCAACCCAGTTATGCCAGTCTAGTTGCATAGGTCAGTCTTTCCAAGTCTTCTCCTGCTTGCTTTAAGATAAGACACTAATTCTGACTTCTGGGGTATCACAGAGTATGTTTACCAGTCTTCCAAGGTCTTAAACACAGTAAAGCTCTGAAGGGGTTCAGAACAAAACCCCCCAAAATGTGCTACTTTATGTGTGGACTATTTCGAGCTGAAGGTAATCAAGACCCAGCAGACCCAAGAAAAAATTTTGTCTCTCCCTAAACTACCTAAATGAATTTAGATAAGGGGCCCGGTATAGAAAGAGAGCTTATTACCAAGAGATAACTTTTGTATCTAAATGACCAGGACAAACATCTAACTACCAAACATTTGCTCTTCTTATCAGCCTGTGAATCCTCCTCCTCCTCTTTGAAGCTCCAGGCCTCTGTCTCATTCCTTAGCTCAAGATGGCACATAAGCCTCAATTACCCGGCTTGTCCTTGGGTCTCACTGTCTTTCTGGGGTCCCCATATATAAATAAGTAAATTTGGTTTTCTCTTGTTAAACTGTTCAATGTTAATTTCTTTTAAAGATGTATTTATTTATGAGAGAGAAGGAACGTGAGCAGGGGGAGGAGCAGCGGAAAGGTAGAGAAAGAATCTCAAGCAGACTCCATGCCAAGCTCGGAGGCCGACATAGATAGAGTTCGATCTCATGACACCGAGACAATGGCCTGAGCCAAAACCAAGAGTTGGATGCTTAAGCAACTGAGCCACTGAGGTGCCCCCAAACTGTCCTATGTTAATTTGATTATCACATCAGTGAAAAAATCAAGAAGGGTAGAAGAAAACCTTTTCTTCCCCAGTTGCTCCTATCCACAGATTTTTTTTCAACTCTTTTTCATATTTGAATTCACTACAGAAAAGCTACATTTAATTTGGCTTTCTTTCAAGGAATGTGGCTACTGGTTCATTTTAGCCAATTGTTATTATAGCAAAAATATTCTAATTTGGATTATTGTGGGGTTTGTACTTCCAGTACAGTGATTTTTGGACTTTAGTGTGCATAAGAATCTCCACAGGTGTGGTTAAATTGCATTTTCCTGGGCCTAATCCCCTTCCCAAAAGATTTTGAGTGGGTCTAGGATGGAGTCCAGGAATCTAAAGTATACAAAAGCACACAGGTCATTCCGACATCAGAGGTGTTGTGGTCCACAATTTGAAACACTGTACTCACTAGTTTTCAATAAAGCCCCCACATGGATCTATTCACATAATAGGATGCTTTGAAAAATATGCATCTAGAAGTCTGCTTTTCTCCTCTAATGGTATTAAATACACAAAGAAGGAAATCAAGAGCTAAACTGCTGCCACTGTCCCTTTAAAGATCATCACTATTCTGAAAATGAAATGTTTGCTTGCTTCCTTCCCAAAGAAAAAGTTCTGCTTGCCGTGGGAGTAAAAGGTGTTAAGATTGCAAAATTTTTGTTCACCAGACAAATTCCAGTCCTTTCATATGGCTTTAGACAATGCTCTCTCTTAACTGTTTGTACAGCACTTCCAAATCCTGAGGAGGTGGTTTCAGTGTGGGCTAAAGCCAGTGTTATTTAGAGAACATGCAAACAGAAGCAAGACTTCGAGCTGCTCAAGGAGACAGAACTGTGGCTTCCCAAGCAATAGGACTTGTACTTGCTAGAGCCACTGAGTCATGCCCATCTCTCTTAAAAGGTGTGGGAAGCAAATTACTTCTCAGGTTCAGAGACCAAAACCTGGCTCAAAAACTCCTTGGGATGCTTTCCCTACCCCTGCTCCTAGCCTCTCATAAGATCCAAGGCAATGACAGAAATAGGAGAAATCAGATGCGGCCCCGACACTTTACTGACTATAAGACCTTGAGCAGTTTTACTGGTTTTACTGGTCTAAGCTTAGATAATTAGGATAATAATATTTACCTCACAGGATGGTTGTGAGAATTAAGCACAGTAGCTGGCAGTATACCACTTCAACATTCATTTTTGATTCCTATCTCATAATTTCGCTTGGAGTCATGGCTACACCAATCCCTCAAGGGCAGTGAGTCTCTCCAGCCCCTGTTTAGCTCAGGGAAACACCCTTTTCAATGGACATTGTATGCTATTTTATGTGGTTGACTTTATGTGCTGACAGTTAAGAAGACTTGGGGTGCAATCATCAGTTACCAAAGTAGCAAACAGGTTATGGGTTTTAATGTTAATTGAGGATACTTCTTTCAAAAATCACATTTTAACCACCTGTTTTCACATGTTTTAAATGCAGTTCAAAAATTAGATACAACAAAACTTGGATTTACCTAACAGATCAATTAAGGCAAGGGCTCTCAATGGTATAAGGGAGGATATGCAATTTTTCTGAAAACCTAATAAATGCTACAAATCCCCTCTCATTTGGAGAAAAATACACATACACACTAAATTATGCATTCAGTTGATGGGGGTTCACAGACTGCCCCAGACCATCAAGGAAACCCAGGCTAAGAAGCCCTGGTGTGTGTACCGTCATTCACTCACCACTCTTTCCCTAGTAAAGTAGGAGCCTAAGCCCCTCCTAACCCTGAGAACAACTGAGGAGCTTCTCTCGAAGGCTGTTAAAAACCCAAGGAGGACCTGCGTGGGCTCCTTTAACAGACACTTGGGTTCTGACAAGGACTACATACAGCATATGTCTAGGCAATGATGGGGTTGCCATGGTGAGGCGATCAGGAACTCAATTTTGTAGTTTAGCCAATACGCTTTCCAGCTTCCATGTATCAGGCAAAATGGAAGGCAGGTTGCAGAGAATAGTCCAAAGAAAACTAAGTTTTCTTGAACAGTCTCATTCAAAGTTTAGAGGTCATGTTCTCCCCATTGCTTGCTGTATTACAAGTATGCTGGAAAATACTTCTACTCCATTGTCAGGAACTGCTGCCCACCCTCCTAGTTCTGCTGTTTTCTAACGGGGATTTCAGAATATCAACTTGTCAATGCTCTGATTCTCAGATATCAAGAGTCAAACAGTGAGGGGTTTGTTTTCCAGGTGACAAGCTGCTGGGGGAGGCGAAGATGAAACAGGCTGCATACAGCAAATAACAGGAATCTGACATCAGGCAAAAAGCAAGTGGTAAACTATGTTCAATTAACTTCTATTATTACATATTTTTTAAACTTTCAGTGTAGGCATGGCATGGTTATTCTTAACCCATCTCCCTCCTACAGAGAGCTATGTTTTAAGGGTCGGAACACAGTATCATTCAGATATAAAGATAACAATCCTGGCCTTCCCCAGGAAAATGTGAGTGCAGAGTTTCTTCTCCATAAAAATCATCCCTAGTCTTTCAACCCTGGTGATTAAAGATATGCTTTTGAGGGGTGCCTGGATGGCTCAATCAGTCCCTGAGCAGGGAACCCGATGTGGGACTCGATCCCGGGTCTCCAGGACCATGACCTGAGCCGAAGGCAGTTGCTTAACCAACTGAGCCACCCAGGCATCCCATGATCTTTAAAAAAACCAGCTTTTTGAGAGAGTGCTGGTCAAGTTATGTCAGGAGTGCAAGCTATGGCTGAAGATCAAGACATAGGTGGTTCTTGACAGGGATGATATCCAAAGAGAAAATTAAGAACGTCATCAGGAGCTCTGAAAAGAAAATGAGTTTAATGATTTTAAGATTAACAGGTAGATAGTATATTGAAATACGACAGGAAAAGAAGAAATTGAAAGAGAACTTTAGAACTGCAAAAATAGGAGTCATTTTGTTCTAGTGCTCAGTTAATGCAGGAAAGCAGCTCTCGTCTTAATGTCTTCAGAAATAAGACCCACTAACATATACAAATGACAGTCATGCCACCTATACATGGGACTTAAAGGATAAATATAAACATATCCACTAATAGTGAGGATAGGATTTCAGGTTCTCAAGAGTTGGTCCTGCATTTTCTTCCAGGCCTTAAATACCATCTATACACCAATTATTCTCAAATTTATTTCTCCAGCCCTGACTTTGTCCAGATTTGTATACTCAACTGTCTACTTAATTGCAATTCCCTGGGTAACCAATAAAAAAAATAACTAGAATACACACAGAAAATGAAATGAGAAGGGAATCAAATTCATACAAGGAAAATGCCACTAAAGGCAATACTGAAGAAATTGAGGGAAAAAATTATACAAGCAATACAGAAAATAACAAAATGGCAGGAGTAAGTCTTTAAAAAAATTTTAAAAAACATTTGTGTACCTTTCTTTTTTATTTTTCTTTCTCTTTAAATATATTTTTTAGAAATTAAGTTTTTCCTTATCAACGAACAGATTAAATGTAAATGAGTTAAATTCACCTCTTAAAAGATAGATTGGCAGTATGGATTACAAAAATGATTGACCTAGGGCACCTGGGTGGCTCAGTGGTTAAGCCTCTGCCTTCAGCTCAGGTCATGATCCCAGAGACCCGAGATCGAGCCCCGCATCAGGCTGCCTGCTCAGCGGGAAGTCTGCTTCTCCCTCTCTCCCTCCCGCTGCTTGTGTTCCCTCTCTGGCTGTGTTTCTCTCTGTCAAATAAATAAAATCTTAAAAAAAATGATTCACCTATATGCTATCTACAACAGACTCACTTTAGATTCAAAGACAGAAATATGCTGAAAATAAAAGAATGGAAAAAATATATTCCATGCAAACAGTAAATAAAAGAGAGCTTGAGTGGCTATATTAATAGCAGACAAAATAGACTTTAAGTCAAAAGTTGTTATGAGGGATGCCTGGGTGGCTCAGTCAGTTGGGCATCTGCCTTCAGTTTGGGTCATGGTCCCAGGGTCCTGGGATCAAGTCCTGCATGGGGCTCCTTGCTTGGCAGGGGATGTGCTTCTCCCTCTGCCTCTGGCTGCTACTTCCCCTCCTTATTGTTGCTCTCTCTCTCTGGCAAATAAATGAATAAAATCTTTATAATTAAAAAAAAAAGTTGTTATGAGACCAAAAAAGTTATGAGACAAAAAAATGACATCATATATTGATAAAAGGGTCAATTCATCAAGAAGAAATAATTATGGACATACACACAAACAAAAGAGCCCCAAAATATGCAAAACAACCACTGACAGAATTGGAGAAATAGCTGTACAATAATAGCTGTAGACTTTAATAATCTATAGACATATACACAAACAAAGGAGCCTCAAAACATGAGAAACAATCATTGACAGAACTGAAGAGAAAAATAGGCAGTTCTACAATAATATTTGGAGGCTTTAATGCTCTACTTTCAATAATGGATAGACATCTAGACCCAAGATCAAAAAGGAAATAGAGGATTGAAACAACAGTATAAACCAAATACACCTAACAAACATACAGGAACACTCCACCCATCAACAGAATACACATCCTTCTCAAGTGCACATGGAATATTCTTCAGGACAGACCATATTTTAGGCTACAAAACAAGTCTCAAAATATTTAAAAAGAAATAATACAAAAACCTAGCAGAAGAAATAATGAAGAGCAGAGATCAGTGAAATACAGAATAGAAAATCAAAGAGGATCATAAAGCCAAAAGTTAGTTTACTTAAAAGATCAACAAAATTAAGAAACCTTTACTTAGACTAAGAAAAAAATCTAAATAATAAAAACGAGAAGCACAGGAGGCAATATTATTCCAAACCTTAGATTTTAAAAAATATATAAATGAATACTTTGAACAATTTTACAGCAATAAATCATCAAATTACTAAACTGACTTAAGATGAAATAGAAAGTCTATGGGGCACGTGAGTGGCTCAGTCAGTTAAGCATTGCACTCTTGATTTTGGCTCAGGTCATGATTTCAGGGTTGTGAGACAGAACCCCAAGTTGGGGCTCTGAGTTCACTGGGGAGTCCACTTAAGATTCTTTCTCTCCCTCTCCCTCTGATCCCTGCCTTGCAAGCATGCCCATGTACTGTCTCTCTAATAAGTGAAGAAATCTTTAAAAAAAATGAAATAGAAAATCTGAATAGACCTGTAATAAGTAAGAAGATCAAACCAATAATCAAAAACCTCTCAACAAAGAAAGTCCAGGACCAGATGGTGTCACTGTTAAATTCTACCAAACATTTAAAGAAGAATTAACAGTATCAGTATCCTTTTTTTTTTTTTTTAAGATTTTATTTACTTATTTGACAGAGAGAAACACAGCGAAAGAGGGAACACAAGCAAGGGGAGTGAGAGAGGGAGAAGCAGGCTTCCCTCTGAGCAGGCAGCTCAATGTGGGGCTCGATCCCAGGTCTCCAGGATCATGATCCGAGCCGAAGGCAGTCGCTTAACCAACTGAGCCACCCAGGTGCCCCATGTCAGTATCCTTTTACTCAAGTATATATCTCTCAGTTGTAAGAATATACAAAGTTCCTTCCTGTCATGCATTTCAATTCCTAGACACTTTTCTCTCAAATCTTTAAATAATTGGCTTATTCTTTTCCTCAGATCTCAGTTTCTTTCTCCTTCATGGAGGCCTTCCTAAATCACGCTAATAGGTCCCCTCTGTTTATTTATCACAGCACACTGTTTATTTCAGAACACTTCTCCTGAAATTAACCTTCCTCATTTATTTGTTTGCCTTTTACTCTTGTCTTCTCATTAAATTGAAGTACTATGAAGGCAGAAGCCTTGTCCATCTCTTATTTTCAGTTGTATAGCCAGAGCCTAGCAAAATACGTGACACATCGTAGACATTTAGTAAGCTTTAGTGAATAACTAAAAGGAAACACTTTATACAGCTCTTAGATATTAGGGGTACCTCACAGGATCAGTTGGAAGAGCATATGACTCTTGATCTCAGGTGGTCATGAGTTCGAGCTCCACACTGGGGGCAGAGATTACTTATATAATTTGTTTTTAAGATTTTATGTACTTGACAGAGAGAGAGAGAGAAATCACAAATAGGCAGAGAGGCAGGCAGAGAAAGAGGGGGGAGCAGGCTCCCACTGAGCAGAGAGCCCGATGTGGGACTCAATCCCAGGACCCTGAGATCACGACCTGAGCCGAAGGCAGAGGCTTAAACCTCTGAGCCACCCAGGCGCCCCTAAATAATTTTTTTAAAAAAGCACTTAGATATTAATTTGTGACTAAAAAATTGGCATTAGAAATAACTAGGTTTCATGTTAATATATAGCAAACTAAAACATCTTTGTCTGATGTATCCCATCTTTCCCTGCTCCAAACTTTTAAACATATAAATTATTAAATACTCTAGAAATTTAAGGTGAAGAATGATTTTTTCTTTTTTCTTTTTCTTTTTTTACTTTTTAAGATTGTATTTATTTATTTATTTGGCAGAAACATAGCTAGAGAGGGAACACAATCAAGGGGAGTGAGAGAGGGAGAAGCAGGCTTCCCACAGAGCAGGGACCCCGATGCGGGGCTCGATCCCACGGGACTCCAGGATCATGACCTGAGTTGAAGGCAGGCGCTTAATGACTGAGCCACCCAGGCGCCCCTCTTTTTTCTTTTTATTTTAAAGATTTTTATTTATTTGTGAGAGAGAGAGAGTATGCTTGCAACCATAAGCAGGGGGAGAAGCAGGCAGAGGGAGAAGCAGCTCCCCACCGGGCAGGGACCCCAGATGATCCTGGGATCATGCCCTGAACAGAAGGCAGACACTTAACCAATCGAGTCACCCAGACGTACCAAGAATGATTTTTCTAACTGTAGCTAAATGTTATCCTTTGGTATTACTCTTCAGACAACCAAATATCATAATTCCTTTAAGGAGGCTAAAAAAGGCCAAACTACTAATGCTTTATTTGGACATAAACTTAAAGTGATAAACAAAAGTCATTCTAAGATATTAGTAAGTAATAGTAAACATACATCAGTACTCCCTGAAGGGAGACCCAGAGTAATAAGACACTGCCCGGGTGTTAAGGATAGGCCTATCAGCCTAAGATACAGAGCTCGCTGTCGGCCCACATTCTCACAAGAATCCCAGATCACGCTGAAATGAGACGGAAGAATGACAGCTTCATTTCAGTCACATTTTCCAAAGTTAATTTGCCTATTTTTTTTCTTCTACAGCATGCAAGCAAGGGAGGGGAGGGGCAGAAGGAAAGGGAATGAGAGAATTCAAAGCAGGTTCCATGCCCAGCGCAGAGCCCAATATAAGGCTTGATTCCAGGACCCTGAGATCATGACCTAAGCCAAAATCAAGAGCCACTTAACCAACTGAGCCACCCAGGAATCCTTTGCCTGATTTTTTAAAATGCTGGTTTGGATTTCTAAAATTATCCACAATTGTCAAATAGCCAGAACTTCTGGAGAAATATCTTATAATCCCATGAGCTCTAATGATAAAAATGACCCAAAAATTTAGTTGAGGCAGTTGTACTATTATGAAGTCCCTAAAAGCTAAAGGACTACCTGACTTTACATTTTACTTGGAGGTCAGAAAGGGAAAAAACAAAAGAAGTTAAATATAGTCAGCAGTTAGGAGCCATCCATATAACTAGAAATGTTCTCCTTAAAAATATTCATTAATTTAACTAACATGTATTGAATGCTTACAATGGACCAGGTTTTTCTAAGTGCTTATAATTTTTACTGCATATAAATCTCATAATAACTCAAAAAGGTAGGTGTTACCATGATGCTCACTTTACTACTGAAGAAACTAAGGCTCTGAAAGGTCAGATAGCTTGCCAAAGGCTCACAGCTAGTTAAGAGCAAAGCTAGCGGTTGAAGCCACATAGTCTGATTCCTTTGACAGAATTATCTAAAGGGGTTATAGATGGGGTGCCCAGCTGGTGCAGTTGATAGAGCATGTGACTCTTGACTTTGGAGTTGTGAGTTTGAGCCCATGTTGGGTGTAGAGTTTACTTAAAAAAATTAAAAAAAAATAAGGAGATAATGGATTCTACATCTTAATACATCAACATTCACTCAATAGGCTCAGTTAATATGTACAACTCTAGGTAGTCCCACCCCTACTTACCTATCCCTTTTCCAACTGAGAATCCTGAGCATGAGGATTTAAGATGCTTAGGACAAAAGCCATTATTTCACGTTGAAAAAGAAGGGGAGAAAATTCTATGAACAATAAAAAAGTAATTGCATTTCCAGGAAAGTAGCGAACCATATAACCATAGGTTACCTTGTTGTGGTCATAAAGTCTGCCACTTACAACACTTTCTGTAACTTCTGTAGCCTTGGACTACAGTTTACTATTATTGATCTCAAAGCTAATCCCTGTATCTATCTCCACTCTAACAAAAACCACTTTAGGACAAGTACAAGAGCGAAGTCTCCATTTGTTGCAAGGATAACACAGATGCTACAGGCTTCCAATTTCTGTTTCTATTTCTACCTTAGTATAAGTGCCATATCTTTCACCAAAGATAATGATATAAGCCATTAATGGGTACCACCTCAGGAGTCAGAGGATGGGATCCAACACAAAGCCTTTTCTGCAAACTCCCACCAGCATTAGAGAGCCCATTAATCCTAGGCAGTTCTGCTTTCCTTCAAAGAGATAAAAGGAGCTCCCACTTCCAAGGAGGTCAGGGGTAGATGAAGTAAGAGGCAGGAATGAATCTTATAGCGACAAGAATATTTATGACCTAGTAATAAAAGTATTCTTCTATTTTAACGTAATTGTTCTAATGTTATATCAAAATATCTCTAGTACCTAGCATGGTAATTATTATGTAGTAATTATCTAATTATTTAGATTATCTAATTATCTGATTATTATCTAATAATTATCTAATTCTTCCCTGGACTTCTGATTCTATGATAAGATAGAGGAGGAAATGTACTTCTCTGCATTTTTTCACTAAATAAAATTACCAACCCTGAACATTATATGTAAAAATATAAGATGACTCTAGAAGGTAGAAAGAAGAAAGACCAAGTAGGAGCCTTGAGATTCAAGAAATCGTATGATGTTAAATTCCCTGAGTTTTCCTTTGCTTAATATATCCTGGGTTGGGTGCAGTAGAAGCTTGTAACCAGGATACACCCATCACTGCAGACTAAAAACACTCCAAGTAAAACCTGTTCTCTCTAGCCAAAGGACCAGGATAAAGGCTGCCTAGTAAGACAGACAATGTTTAGACAGTCATCCCCTTACTCCAGCCAAACACCACGGGATGAGAACTGTGGTTGCACACAACCTATGACAGAATAAGCCGGGTAGGAGATCTAGACTTCTATCTTCATGAAGCTGTAACTAGTCATCTCTTCCCCTAGACTAGGTTGGTGACAAAAGAAAAGGCAGAGTAGATACCTGGAACTTTCATTTTGACAAAGTGTTAAGGAGCACCACCACCCCCCGGCCACGGTGACAGTGGAGGCCATGTCAGGAAAGTAATGAGGTCCCCTTTCTCCTCCCAGCCAAGGTGATGTCAGCAGAGGCCTAGTAAAGACCTGAAATTTTATCCCTGCCCCCCAAAAACAAGAGGCTCTTATTGATGGAATGTCAAAGATGGCCCAGTAGGAAATATGCACTTCCATCCCTAATTGGTAGTAATGAGGAACGTACCATTTCCCACCCTTGTGTGGTGACTGAGGAGTCCAGTAGAAGTTTAACAAGATGCAAACTCTCATAACATAATAGCCCCAATTGCCAGGATACATGAAAATAATCATTCATCATACTAAGAATCAGGAAAATCTGAATAAGGAAAAGAAAATCATCAGATGAAAACAAGAGACACAAATAATAGAATTATGTGACAAGGATGTTAGTCATCATGTTTCTTTCTTTTTTTGTCATCATGTTCCAATGAAAAATTATGTAAAAGATTGAAGAAAATGAAAAGAAAGTCCCAAAGTTTGTATCAATATACTGTCCCAGCAAAGAAAAAGAAGACATAAAGAAAAATCAAATTTTAGAACTGAAAATATAGTAACCAAAATGAAAACTGGCTAGAAGGAGCCAACAGCAGAACAGAGTTGATATGGGAAAGAATGAGTGGACATACAGATAGAATAGTAGGGATTAATGCATTCTCAGAAGTAGGAGCAGGAACTTGGGAAGACCCAGCTTATTAAAGCTACCCCAGTGACCAAAACAAGCTCTGTGTTTGAAGACCCAGGGTCAGTGAATTCACCAACATGATTACAAAAGGAGGAAACAAAACACTGGCCAGATCCCTCATGGTGAAGACTCCAGAAGCTGGGAAACGGAAGGAGTTTGAGAAGCACCATGCTGCTTCTGCAGAGGAACAGACAACCAGCCAGCAAAACCCTCCCCCATCTTCCACCAAGCACTGAAGAACTAGGAGCTGGTGATTGGGCTGGTACCTATCTTCAGAGGTGGCCATTTCTACAAAGTCCCTGTGTCACTAGCTGATGGGTGTCATCGCTTCCTGGTAATGGAGTGGATGATTACTGAGTGCAGGGAGAAGAAGCACTAGTGGATGCTGATGCCAGAGAAGCTGTCACATGAGCTGCTGGAGGCTTGTCACAAACAGGGTCCTGTGGTCAAGAAGAAGCATGACATGCACAAGATGGCAGAGGCCAACCATGCCCTGGCTCACTACTGACAGTGGCAGACAGAGGACAGAGGCTCAAGGAGGAGCCCAGGGCTTTCTGCTGCAAGAAATAACAGGAGCCACCGTCATGGTGAAAACACTTGTGCGTTAAGGATGTAGTTCCCTTTTAAAGGCAGTCAGGCCTCATAAGGATGGAGCAACATATTTATTGCTTCTAAGCCCTTTCTTTGGGGACTAGAACTTATTCTTCCTGTCCCATTTCCTTACAAAGGAATATACCAATTTGGATTTCCCCCAGGAAATGTAGGGACCATCAGCCACTCTTCCCTCAGTTCAGGGTACAATTTAGGATGACACTAAAAGAAGCAGAGTTCCCCCACGAGCCACCCAGGTGCCCCAAGAAGCAGTTTTAGTTTTAGAAAAGGTTTATTAGAAAATTCTCACCCTGAGGAATGCCTGGGTGGCTCAGTTGGTTAAGCGTTTGTCTTTGGCTCAGGTCATGATCCCAGGGTCCTGAGATTGAGTCCCACATGGGGCTCTCTTTCTGCTGAGAGAGCCTGCTTCTCTTTCTCCCTCTGCTTCTGCCTGTCACTCCCTCTGCCTGTGCTTTCTCTCTGTCAAACAAATAAATAAATAAATAATATCTTCCAAAAAATGTTTCTAATTAAATAAAAAAGGAAAAAAAATTCTCATCCTGAACTGGTATAGCATGTGATGTGGCTCTGCCATTTACTAAAACCAAATGGAAATTTTAGAAAAAGAAAAATTAAAAAATGACCAATTCTGAACAACAGAGTAAAAAAAAAAAATAGATGGGAAAAAATACTTAGGGACCTGTGGTTCTATAACAAAAGATCTAACATTCATGTCATCAGATTCCCATAAAGTGATAAGAAAGAATGGCACTAAAGTAGTATTCAAAGAAAGAATGGCTGAGGGGCGCCTGGCTGGCTCAGTTTGTAGAGCGTGTGACTCTTGATCTCAGGGTTGTGAGTTCAAGCCCCACCACTGAGTGCAGAGCTTACTTTATTTATTTTTTATTTTTTATTTTTAAAAAGATTTTATTTATTTGTTTGACAGAGAGAAACACACCTAGAGAGGGAACACAAGCAGGGGAAGTGAGAGAGGGAGACGCAGGCTCCCAGCTGAGCAGGGAGCCCAATGCGGGCGGGGCTCGATCCTGGGACTCTGGGATCTTGACCTGAGCTGGAGGCAGACGCTTAACAATTGAGCCACTCAGGCGCCCCTAGAGCTTACTTTATTTTTTTTTCATTTTTTTATTTTATCTGTTCAGTGTTCCAAGATAGAGCTTACTTTAAAACAAACAACTAAATAAAAAGAAATAATGGCTTAAAATTCTCCAAATTTGGCAAATGACATAAACTTACAAATGCAAGAAATCTACAAATACAAAAACCTCAAACAGGATAGACCCAAAGAAATTCATGCTATAATACATCAGAATCAAACTCCTGAAAATTAGAGACAAAGAAAACCTAGAGAGTAGCAAGAGAGAAATGACACCCTATTTTCCAGGGGAAAAGAACACAAATCACTGCAGATTTCTCAATACAAGTTCAGGATGAGCACAGCCAAGAAGTGGGTGCTTCCTTCTCTACACAACTTCCACTAGTGGCTCTACCTTCAGGCCAGAGGGAGTAGCACACTATTTTTAAATGCTAAGCAAAGAAATATCAACCCAGAATTCCATATCTAGTGAAAATATTCTTCATGAAAAAAACAACAAATCGAGACTATCTCAGATAAAGAGAAATGAAGAGAATTTGTCACCAGTAGACCTACCTAAAAGAACGGCCAAAGGAAATTAATAAAGCAGGGAGAAAATAATAAAACAAGGAATCTTAGAATATTAGGAAGTATGATAAGAAGAGACAAAAATTGGGTAATACAACAGACCCTCCTTTTTGTCAAGTTTCTAGACACTAAAAATAAACTATCTGAAAAAAATTTTTATTCACCTGTGCAGTATCATCAAAACTACAAAATACAGGCGTCTGCGGGCTCAGTGGGTCAAAGCCTCTGCCTTCGGCTCAGGTCATGATCTCAGGGTCCTGGGATCAAGGCCCGCGCCGGGCTCTGTTCAGCAGGGAGCCTGCTTCCTCCTCTCTCTCTGCCTGCCTCTCTGCTTACTTGTGATCTCTCTCTCTGTCAAATAAATAAATAAAATCTTTTTAAAAAAACTACTTAGGAATAAATTTAACCAAGGAAGTGAAGCTTTATACTCTCAAAACTGTAAAACACTGATGTAAGAAATTGAAGAAAATGTAAATAAATGTAAAGATAATCCATGTTCGTAGGTTGGAAGAATACTGCTAAAATTTCCATACTACCCAAAGCGATTTGTAGATTCAATGCAATCTCCACCAAAACTCTAATGCTATTTTTCACAGAAATAGAACAAATAATCCTAAAACTCATATGGAACCACAAAATACCCTGGATAGCCAAAGCAATCTTGAGAAAGAACAAAGCTGGAGGCATCACATTCCTGACTTCAAGCTATATTACAAAGCTATAGTAATCAAAACAGTATGGTACTGGCGTAACAGGCACACATACCAAAGGAACACAGTGAAGAGCCCAGAAATAAACCCACACATATATGGTCAACTAATATGTGACAAGGAAGCCAAGAACAGACAATGGGGAAATGATTGTCTCTTTAACAAGTGGTGTTTGGAAAACTGGATAACCACATGCAAAAGAATGAGTCCTGATCTTATGCCACTAACAAAAATTAACTCAAAATATTTTAAGGATTTAACTACAACACCTCAACCCTTATAGCTCCAAGAAAAAGATGTAGGAGAAAAGCTCCTTGACCTTAGTTTTGGCAATGAATTTTTGCATACAATGCCAAAAGTACAGTCAACAAAAGCAAAAAAAAAAAAATCCTCAAGAGGGATTTAATCAAACTAAAAAGCTTCTGCCTGCAAAAGAATCAATCAATAAAATGAAAAGGCAAACTATGGAACGGGAAAAAAATATCTACTAACCATCTATTTGATTAGCGGTTAATAAACAAAATATATAAGGAACTCGTACAACCCAAGAGCAAAAAAAACTCTAAAAAATCCAATTTAAAAATGACCAGTGGAACTGAATAGACATCTTCCCAAAGAGGTATACAAATGACCAATAGGTACATGAAAAGGGTCTCAACATCACTAATCATCAGAGAAATGCAAATGAAAACCACCTGTTAGAATGGACGGGACTAGAGGAGATTATGCTGAGCGAAATAAGTCAAGCAGAGAAAGTCAATTATATGGTTTCACTTACTTGTGGAACATGAGGAATAACATGGAGGACATTAGGAGAAGGAAAGGAAAGGTGAATTGTGGGAAACTGGAGGGGGAGATGAAACATGAGAGATGCGGACTCTGAGAAACTAAGAGATCTCTGAAAAGATCAACAAAATTGACGAACCTTTAGCTAGACTGATCAAAAAAAAAGACAATAGACTCAAGTTACTAGAATCTCAAAAAAGGTAGCTGCTATAGACTAAATGTTTGTGTCCACCCAAAATTCCTATTTTGAAACCAAATTCCCAACATGATGGTATTTCAAGGTGGGGTCTTTGGGAGCCCTCAAAAATGGAATTAGTGTCCCCGTAAAAGAGACCTCAGAGAGTTCCCCTGCCCACTTCTGCCATGTGAGGTCCTAGTGAGAAGACAGCCATCTACAACCAAGAGGGATTCTCCAGAATTCAACTATGCTTTTCATCCTTATCTCAGACTTCCAGCCTCTAAAAATGTAAGAAATAAGTATCTGTTTTTTTATAGGCCACACAATCTATGGTACTTTCTTATAACAGCCCAAGCTGACTAAGAGACATCACAGAAATAAAAACAAATTTGAAGGAATTGTATAAAAAACTGCACGTCAATAAATTAGATAATAAATGAAATGGATAAATTTCTAGGAAAAACAAATGACCAAAACTCATTGAATAACGAATAAAAATACAAGTAGACTTTTAACAAGTAAAGAGATTGAATGGGTAATCAAACACTTTTCAACAAAGAAAAGCCCAAGACCAGGTGACTTTACAGGTAAACTCCGCCAAATATTTAAAGACTTAATATCTTCTTTTTTTTTAAAGATTTATTTATTAATTTTAGAAAAAGAGAGCATGAACTGGAGGGGCAGTGAGAATCTCAAGCAGGCTCTGCTCTGATCGCGATGCCTTAATATCAATTCTTGAAAAACTTTCCCAAAAAAATAGACGAGGGAGGGGCATGTGGGTGGTTCAGTCAGTTAAGCATCTGGCTTCGCTCAGGTCATGATCTCAGGGTCCTGGGACTGAGCCCAGTGTTAGGCTCCCTTCCTCTGCTTCTCCCTCTCCCACTGCCCCTTCCCCCGACTCACGTTCATGCACATGCCTGCTCTCTCTCAAATAAATAAATAAAATCTTTAAAAAATACAGAAGAGGGAACATTTCCCAAATCATTCTGAGTCCCTTATTACACTGATATTAAAATCAGATGACAACATGATGTGAAAACGTATCTACATACCAATATCTCTTAAAAATACAGATTCAGGGGCACCTGGGTGGCTCAGTTGCTTAAGCGTCTGCCTTTGGCTCAGGTCATGGTCCTAGAGTCCCGGGATGGAGCCTCTTATCGGGCTCCTTGCTCAGCAGGAAGCCTGCTTCTCCCTCTCTCACTCCCCCTGCTTGTGTTCCCTCTCTGGCTGTGTTTCTCTCTGTCAAATAAATAAAATCTTAAAAAAAAATACAGATTCAAAAATCTTCAACAAAATACTAGCAAACCAAATTTATCAACATGTAGAAAGAATTATAACCATGACTAGCTGTGATTTATCCCACAAATACGAGGGTATATTAAATTTTAAAACAATCAATGAATATAATACACCAAATGAACAGAATTAAAAAACAAAAAACATATGGATCATCTCAGTAGATGCAGATAAACATGTGACAACCTCCAGCATGTTTTTATGTCAGTAGCACTCAAACTAGGAAGAGAAGGAAAACCTCAGTCTGATAAAAAGCATCTACACAACACCCACAGCTAACATCCCACTTAGTGGTAAGAGATGGATGTTTTACCTCTAAGCTGGTAACACGAACATCTGTTCTTACCACTTCTATTCAAAATTTTTACTGGAGGTTCTAACCAGGACACTTAGTCAGGAAAATTAAACAACAGGCATCCAGATTGGAAAGGATAAGGTAAAACTATGTCTATTTGCACATTGTATAATCTGGTAGGTACAAAATCTTAAAGAATCCATTTTTTTCAGTAGGCTCCATACCCAATGTGGATGGGGTTTGAACTCACAACCCTGAGATCAAGAGTCACAGGCACTACTGACTGAACCAGCCAGGCATCCCAAAAGAAACAATTTCTTTAAACAAATCTTTTTCTTTTAAAGATTTTATTCATTTATTTGACAGAGGTGGGGGGTAGAGAGAGAGAGCACAAGCAGGGAGAGTGGCAGGCAGAGGGAGGAGAAGCAGGCTCCCTCTGAGGGGGGAGCCAGATGCGGGGCTCAATCCAAGGACCCTGTGATCATGACTTGAGCTGAAGGCAGACACTTAACCCTCTGAGCCACCCAGGTCCCCCAATAATCAATTTTTTTAAACTATAAGAATAGGGGCATCTGGATGGCTCAGTCCATTAAGTGTCTGCCTTTGGCTCAGATCATGGTTTCAGGGTCCTGGGATCAAGCCCCGTGCTAGGCTCCCTGCTTAGCGAGGGGTCTGCTTCTCCCTCACCCTCTGCATCTTCCCCCGTTTGTGCACTCTCTCTCTCTTTCTCAAATAGATGAATAAAATCTTAAAAAAAAACTGTAAGAGATGAAGCTTTAGCAAGAGGATGCCATGCACCCTGGTGCTTGTTTTTTCCTGAACTCTGGTAATTTTACCTTTGCCACAATCCATGATGCCTCGGTTTAGAGGGAGGGCTGGCTCCAGGCCAACTTTGTAACTAAGACCTCAGAAGTTTCCTAGACTGACTAAAGGAAATCAGGTGGAGTCATATCTTGTGTATATATTAATAGCAAAGTTAGGGATGCATGGGTGGCTCAGTTGTCAAGCATCTGGCTTCGGCTCAGGTCATGATCCTGGGGTCCTGGGATAGAGCCCCACATTGTGATCCCTGCTCAGCAGAGAACCCGCTTCTCTCTCTCCCACTCCTACTCCCTCCGCTCCTATTCTCTCTGTCAAATAAATAAATAAAATCTTTAAAAAAAACTGTAAGAATATATAAATGAGTCAAGCAAGTTTGCAAAATATAAGATACATATATAAAAATACACTTATAATAAACAATATGAAAATGAAATTAAGAAAACAATTTCATTTATAATAGCATCAAAAAGAATACACTATTAAGGAATAAATTTAATAAAAGACATATAAAACATGCTGGGCACCCAGGGAAAAGTTAATACTTGAGCCTGAAGGCAGTCTGCAGACAGAATTCCTTCTGAGGTCAGTCTTTTTTTCTCTTAAAGCTTCCAACTGATGAAATGAATTCTATCCGCATTATGGATGGCAAGTTGCTTTATTTAGTCTACTGGTTTAAATGTTAATTTCAACTAAAAAATATTTTCCCAGCAACAGCCATACTAATATTCTACCAAATATCTGGGTACTGTGGCCTAGCCAAATTGATGCATAAAATTAAACATCACAGATTGGAACACTTACTATTGTTAAGATGGCAATACTTCCCCAAATTAAGCTAAAGATTTCATTTAATCTATATCAAAATACCAATTGGCTTTTTCGTAGAAATTAACAAACCTATCCTAAAATTCCTATGGAAACTCAAGGAACCCATGATAAACAAAATAATTTTAGTTTTTAAAGATTTATTTTATTTGTTCATTTGCTTGTTTGTTTGTTTGCCAGAGAGAGAGAGAGAGTATAAGCAGAGGGAGTGGCAGGCACAGGGAGAAGCAGGCTTCCCACTGAGCATGCTCCTTGCTCCCAGGACCCTGGGATCATGACCTGAGCCAATGGCAGAAGCTTAACCGACTGACCCATGCAGGCATCCCTAGACAAAATAATTTTAGAAAAGAACTAAATCAAACTTAAAATGTCCTGAATTCAAAATCTACTACAATATAACAGTAATCAAGACAGCATGATACTGGCATAAGAATAGACATATTTCAATGGAATGTAATTATGAATCTAGAAATAAGCCCGTGTGTCTATGGTCAATTGATTTTCAGCAGAAGCACCAATACAATTCAATAGGGAAAGAACAAGCTTTTCAATAAATGGTGCTTGGACAAATTGATAGCCACATATAAAAGAATGAAGTTGGATCTGTACATCACACAATATACAAATATTCAAAATGATGGGGCGCTTGGGTGGCTCAGTCAGTTAAGCATCTGCCTTCAGATCAGGTCATAATCTTGGGGTCCTGGGATAGAGCTCCACACCGGGCTCCCCACTAAGGGAGCCTGTTTCTCCCTCTCCCTTGCCGCTCCCCCTGCTTGTGCTCTCCCTCTGTCAAACAAATAAAATCTTTAAAACAAAACCAAAATGAATCAAAAATCTAAATGTAAGAGTCAAAACTAAAACTCCTAGAAGAGAAAATAGAAATATTCATGACCTTGGATTTGTCCATGGAATCTTAGATATGACACCAACAATGCAAGCAAGAAAAAACAGTATTTTAGACTTCATAAAAAATTTTAAGAGACTTTTGTGTTTCTCAGAAGTCTACCGAGAAAATGGGGACAACTCAAAGAAAGGGAGAAAATTTTTGCAAATCATATACCTAATAAGGGATTCATACTAGAAATTATGAAGGACTAGTAAATTCAATAATAAAATGGCAACCCAATTTTTAAAATCAGTAAATGATCTAAACAGACATTTCCCCAAAGATATGGCCAATAAGCATATGAAACAATGTTCAATGTCATTCATTATCAGGGAAATATAAATCAAAACCACAATGAGGTAATACTTCATACCTACTGGGATGGCTGCACTAAAAGGAGCAAGATAATTAGAGTTAGTTTGGTGAGGATATAAAGTCATAGCCCTCATACACTGCTGGTGGGAATATAAAACTGCAGCCACTTTTGAAAACAGTCTGGAAATTGCTCAGAAAGTTAAGCACAGAGTTACCACTTGATCAAGAAATTCTATCCCGGGGCACCTGGGTGGCTCAGTTGGTTAAGCAACTGCCTTCGGCTCAGGTCATGATCCCAGAGACCTGGGATCGAGTCCCACATCGGGCTCCCTGCTCGGCGGGAAGCCTGCTTCTCCCTCTCTCACTCCCCCTGCTTGTGTTCCCTCTCTAGCTATGTTTCTCGCTGTCAAATAAATAAAATCTTTAAAAAGAAAAAAAGAAATTCTATCCCTAGGTATATGCCCAAGAGAAATGAAAACATGTCCACACAAAAACCTATGCACAAAAGTTCATAGCAGCATTATTCATAATAGCCAAATGGAGTCAACTCAAATGTCCATCAACTAAAGAATGGATAAACAAATACAGTATATCTATGTAATGGAATATCAGTCAACCATAAAAAAAGAAGTACTGATACATGATACAACATGGATGAACCTTGAAAACATGCTAAGTAAAGATAGTCACAAAAAGCCACATATTATATGATTCCATTTATGAAATGTCCAAAATAGGCATATATAGGGAGAAAGAAAGTTAGTGGTTGCTTAGAGGGTTACAAGGTTTCTTTTGGGGGTAATAAAGATTGTGATGATTGTATAATTTAATATACTAAAAACCATTGAATTATGTACTTTAAGTGGCTGAATTGTTTGGTATGTGAAATATGGCTCAACAAACCCGGAAAAAAATACTGACAAATCAAAATGGAATTCTAAAGGTAAATCAAAAGAATGAAGGAAGAATAAACACAAAAGTGCAGAACAGAGAGAATAAAAAACAAAAGATGTTACACTTAAGCCCTAACATATCAAAAATTTCATTAAATGTATATAGTCTAAATACACAAATTAAAAGGAAACAAAGGAAAGCAAGAGTGGCTATATTGGTATCAAAAAAAGTAGACCAGAGAAATGAAAATTATCAGAGATAATGATGGAGAGAACATTTTATAATGAAAAAATGTCAGTCCACCAAGACGACATAACGCAATTCCAATGTTTATGCCCCAAAAAACAGAGCTGCAAAACATATGAAGCAAATAGTGATAGAATGAAAGGAGAAATAGACAAAAAATGGTAATTGAAGACTTCAACACACTTGTCTCAAAGCTGACAGAACTAGACAGAAAATCAGCAAGGATATAGAAGAATTAAATAGCATGATCAACTAACAGGATCTAATTGACATTTATAGAACACACCAGTAAATAGTAGCAAAATATACATTTTTTCACATGTACATGGAATATATACCAAGATAAATCAAATGAGTAACAAAGATAACAGGAAAATCTCCAAACAGTTGGAAACAAATCAAAACCTAAATAATCCTTAAGGCAAAGAAAAAGTCTCAAAGAAAATAAAATAATACATTGAATTAAATGAAAATAACAATAAACGCATCAAACTTTGAGGGATATGGCTAAAGAAGTCCTGAGAGGAAATTTATAGTACTAAATGCTTAGAAAAGACTTAGAAAAGAGAAAATGCCTCCAATCAATAACCTAAAGTTCTGACTTTCTTGTAGAAACAAAATAAACTCAAAGCAAGCAAAGGGAAGGAAATAAAGAGTGGAAGTCAAAGACATTGGAAACAGAAATTACAGAAGTTGAGTTTAGGAGTCTTGGGATGCCTGGCTAGCTCAGTTGGTAGAGAACATGACTCTTGATTGGGGTTGCGAGTTTGAGCCCCATGCTGGGTGTAGAGTTCACTTATTAAAAAAAAAAGTTGAGTTTATGAGTCTATACTTCACAGAATTTACCTTCATCCATTTTGAAAACCAGGACTATATCCATTCCTCTCCCAGCTTCTTTATGGACCTAGTTCATTTTTATGATCCTTTATAAAGATTGCTTCTTTAAAAAAAATATCGGGGTGCCTGGGTGCCTCAGTTGGTTGGGCAACTGCCTTCGGCTCAGGTCATGATTCCGGAGTTCCAGGATCAAGCCCCGCATCGGACTCCCTGCTCAGCGGGAAGCCTGCTTCTCCCTCTCTCACTCCCCCTGCTTGTGTTCCCTCTCTGGCTGTGTTTCTCTCTGTCAAATAAATAAAATCTTTAAAAAAAAATCTATTTCTTTCAGAGAGTGAGCACACAAGCATGAGGACGGCATGCAGAGGGAGAAGCAGACTCCTAACTGAGCAGGAAGCCCAAGGTAGGGCTCCATCCCAGGTCTCTGGGATCATGACCTGAGTCAAGGCAGACACTTAACCCACTGAGCCAACCAGGCCTCCCTCCTTAAAGACTCCTGACATGTAGTGCTATAATCCCATCTGTGATCAATCCCCTGGGATATAAACTGTCCATGCCAAGAGACTTGAGGTCACAAGCTCAACTTAACTTGACACTGGATTCAGTCTTACCATGCTTAGTTCTACCTTTTGTGATGCAGGCAGAAGCCAAATCAAATTTGAATACTTCCCTCTCTCTCTTACAACAATATCAGCCATAACCACCAGAACCTTGCTCTCAGTGGCCATCAGAGTAATTCTGTAGAACCCTAAGATAGTAGGAAACAGTATGAAAAATCACTTGACTAAACTACCCTGCCTCTCCTTAGAAATAGAAAAATCAAATCTCCATAAACTCAATTTTCAGCAAGATTACAATCTCATTGCCTGACTGTGGCTTATTAACCTGTGCCTGAGGTTTGCCCTCCTTTGAAAAATGTAGATATTATACTCATTCTTGCATGAACATATTAATGAGAGTGACTCTGAAACCATCGTCTTATCTTAAACCTTGGTAAGTATAATGTCATAATCATTAAGAAACTTCAATGCAACCTCTAAGTATAATTTGGTGATGGGGTTTCTTTTCCAATAGCCTAAGAGTACACTATTTCAGCAAGCAGATAAACTCCTTCAAGAGCAACAAAACATGAAATACAACCTTGGATAAAATTTGAAAATCATAGCACTGAATAAATTGATTCCTGAAATATTTACTAAAATAGCAGCCGGAATCCAGTAGTATATCACCAAATAACTTCCTGCAGCAAGAAAATGTGAGCCAAAGAGGTTTTTATCTTCAATGTATTTTTGGAACCTGTATTTATGAACCAAATCTGAGTTGTTCATTGAAAAGTAGTTGTTTGGGAATTTGTTATGCTCTACTAAATGAGACTATAAAGGACAAGAAATATGCTCCATTATGAGCACAAACACTCTTTCCTGCCTCCTCCTGTTGTTTTTCTGCCTGCTCAGTACTGGGCAAGGCCCTTGGGAGATATGAAAAGGTAAAGGAATAGACCCTACCCTGAGGGAGTTTATGGTCTGGTTGAGATAACAGACATGTCTAAGAAGTAAAATAATCAATAAACATGGCAAGGTTGCTGATGTGTACTCTGAGAGGCTGTTGGGTCAGAGAAGGCACCAAGAAAGAGACTAAACCTGAATCAGAACGGAAGGAATGGCTAAGATTTGGAGACACAGTATGAGAGAAAGGGCATTTCAGCCAGAGGGAGCAAAGTGATCAAAGGTTCTTTAAGTCAAGAATGTGTAAAGCATGTAGGGAACAATGGCTAGAATGGAGGGTCTATGTTGAAGAATAACAAGGATGTGACTAGGTCAAGATTATGGATGATAGCCCCATATTAAGCAGCTTTGGCCTTAGCACATTAGCTACTACTAAAGGGTATACATCTGCATCAGAATCACCTGGAAAGACTGTTGAAAATTTGTTACAGGCCTCAAGTCCAATGACTCTGATTCAGTACGTTTAGGGCTGGGGTCAGGGAACCTTCATTTTGAACTAATATTCTTACCACCACCACCACCACCACCACCACCACCACACACACACACACACACACACACACACACACACACCCTCAACTGATTGACACCTGACAGAATATAAGAACTCCTCAGGCAATGGAAACGCTGACAAGAGGCTTTTATTTATTTATTTATTTATTTATTTATTTATTTATGATTTTTAAAGATTTTATTTATTTGACAGAGAGAAACACAGCCAGAGAGGGAACACAAGCAGGGGGAGTGAGAGAGGGAGAAGCAGGCTTCCCGCCGAGCAGGGAGCCCGATGCGGGGCTCGATCCCAGGTCTCTGGGATCATGACCTGAGCCGAAGGCAGTCGCTTACCCAACTGAGCCACCCAGGCACCCAACAAGAGGCTTTTAAAAGAGTGATTAGGGAAAATTAATCTTCATTTGTATGTTACATAGATTGAAGAAAAGGAAATAAGGGAAGTCAGACCGAAGGCTTTCCATAGTCCAGGTGCTCAGGCTAATGACTGTGATTTATCCATCCCTTTGCTCCCAGGGCCTAGGATAGAGTCTGGTCTACAGTAATTCACTCAGAGGCCAAGTTACTTGTGAAGCTGATGGAGTTTATGCTTCGGAGTCCCTTATTTGAGGGCTCCTTTCCCAGTCCCTTCTTTTTTTTAAATTAAAAAAACCTCACATATATACCTATTTCTGAATTCTTGCACTTAAAGGTGACCCCCAAAATTGTATAAAGCCTCAGACCCCGTAAATACTAGATCCAGCCCTGTATTCAATATTTGCGGAATTGAACTCAAAGATTTAAACTTTGGACAAACCACTTAATGTGTTCTTCCTCCTTGCCAGACCCCTTACCCCAAGGTGATTCTCAGTATAATAGAGTGATCCTATTAAAACAGAAATCATATCATATATCACTCCTCTGCCCCAGCTCTCAAGTCTCAGAGTGAAAGCCAAATCTTTACAACGGCTCTAAGGTCCTATACAACCTGGATCCTGATTACCTCTCTTAATCTCATCTCCTACTCTTCCTTCTGCTCACTCCGCTCCAGTTACATTAACCTCTTTGTTGTTCCTTGACCATGCCAGGAATATTCCTGCATCTCGGCCTTTGAAATTTCTGTTCTCTTAGCATGGAATGTTCTTCCCTGCAGACAGTCCTGGCTCACTCTCTCACCTCTCACCTCCCTCAGAGCTCTGCTTGAATGTCAACTTCTCAGTGATTCCTTTTCTGTCTTTTTTTTTTTTTAAGATTTTATTTATTTGACAGAGCGAAACACAGCTAGAGAGGGAACACAAGCAGGAGGAGTGAGAGAGGGAGAAGCAGGCTTCCCGCCGAGAAGGGAGCCTGATGTGGGGCTCGATCCTGGGTCTCTGGGATCATGACCTGAACCGAAGGCAGTTGCTTAACCAACTGAGCCACCCAGGCGCCACCCCTTTTCTGTCTTACATACAGACTTCCTATGCCCCCTCCCTGCTTTGTGTTTCTCCTTAGCACTTATCACTATATAACATATATTTCAATTTTTGTCTTTCACCATTAGAAATGCAAGCTTCATGAGGTCAGGGTTATTTGTCTCTCTTGTTTTCTGGTATATCCCTACCACTTGGAACAGTTCTCCAGGCATAGCAATTGCTCGAAAAAGTTCCCTCCTTGAATGAATGAATGCCACATTTGAGCTGTGTAACTTTGGATCAATCACTTAACATAAGCCTTGGTTTTTTCATCTATAAAATTAGATGATATTAGCACCTACTTCATAGTCTTCTGAGGTTTGGAAGGAGATAATTTGTTAACAGTACAGAATCTTGCACAAAGTAGTCAATAAATGTTAACACGAGCCCTCAATAACTTAATCCAAAGAATATCACTTCCTCTACTTCCATGGAAGACCAGCCCGAATGAGGCATAACTACTTAGCCAGGCCTGACCAAATTCATCAACAGAGCTGCTAGTGCAGAAGCTGTTTTCCTCCACTGATGAATGTCACTGACAAGCACAAAGGCAAACAGACACACACAGAGAGGCAGATGTGACACACCAGAAGCTCAGCCAGGACATGATCTCAGGCAAGCAGAATTGTAATCTGTCTTGTTTTACAGAGACATGAGAAGGAAGCCAAGCTACATAAGCACATTCTGTTTTATTTGTGAGGAGTCAATTGCAGCAGGAGCCCAGCTAAAAGATGCTTGCCACCACCCAACACATACATACATCCCGGTGTGCATATCCAATAAGCCCTCTCTTTATTCCTTGGGCATCATGGGAAGCCAAATCAAGAGCAAACCTACTTACACAGTGGCAGGAATCATAATGATTGGCATCACGTGACCGTTATCTAATTTTGAGTCACTCTTGTTTAAGTGAAAGCCCACCCCTCTCACTCAACACATAAGCATGCTGAGCTCAGTCAGGATCTAATAGGGCCAGTGCTGCTTCCAACATCTGCTGCTGGACTCCATCTGGACCCTTCATCATCCAATTAGAGCCTATAGATGTGAGCCTTCCTGAAAGGAAGAGGGGCTAGGGAGAGAAAGAGTCCTTCATGCTGTCATGCTGCAGTCTGCTTTCAACAAATATGTGGGTCCAACTTTAAGACCATAACTCTTGTTTCCTCTGCATCTACTGGGAGAGTAACTTTCTGTACACACTGAATAATAATAACAACAATCACTAGCTACCATTTAGCAATTACTATTTATGAAGCATCATTCTATGACCTTTACAGTCACTGTTCTTAAACTTTCAGTAACATGTTAGGCAGGTACTATTGTCCCCATTTTACAAAGGGGAAATCTGAAGTGACTCGGAAAGATGAATTTATTTACATAAGGTCATATAGCTAGTGAGGATAAAGTCAGGATTCAAATAGATCTGCCTTGCTCCAAATCCATACTTGCCACTATATAACACTGCCATTCTAGAAAAAGATAATTTAACCATATGCACAAAACTAACTTGAAGATATAAAGTCCATATCAATTAAGCAATGTGAAAGTGAGAGAGACTGAGAGCAGTTTTATCCAACTCAGAAAATAAAAGCAACAACATTTGGTTTGGGATTACAAATCTGCTCCCGATTCATTCCTTCTGTAGCTGTCAGAAAGGTCAATATTCGTTTTCCAATTTTAGCTGGCCCCCTCTCAGTTGCTGAAGAAGAGTCTGTCTACTTGGTCCCCAGATATCCTAAGCAGCCAAGTTCGGTGTGCTGGTATATCAGTGTGGGTCCAGTCAGAATAAATGAATGGCATGGTCATTTGAACAGGGAAAGTTAAATATAAAAAGTTATTAATTAGAACAGAAAATTGGAGTAACAAGGGATTGGCTAGGAAGAAGTAAAGACCATTCCAAATACAGAAACAGCACATCTAAGGAGCGATCGCTATCCCAAAGGCTGAGATGGAATGCCCAAGGAAGAGTCCCTTCTCAGTCGCACAACCCTCCTCCAACATGGCTGACATTGGTGCAGAGGACATAGCTATGGCTAACTGGATGGCAGAGAAGCTGCTATGGTGCCACACCAGGAAAACATGCGAGAAATCTGCTCTTTGGAACTTGTCAGAAACTCATTACCAAGGGGATTCATGGGAAGTGTTTTAGCAGACACACTCTACTACAAAATTACCTGAGCGGAGGTTACCAGGGGAAATCTTAGGGCCCCGGGAGCTGCCGGATCCCATTCACCATAGAAGCCAGGCACTGGAGAGGCTGCCCACACTGCTTCGGAGATGCACAACGGGAAGCCACTTGTCCTGCAGTAACTTGTTGTGTACGCACACTGAAATCAGAAAGCAAAAAAATTTTTTCTCCTTCTAATGTCTCTTGAATACCTGCTAACAAAATTTAATATCATAACTAGAAAAGGAAAGGCATTTAAAAGGCCCAGATTCAGGGCGCCTGGGTGGCTCAGAGGGTTAAGCCTCTGCCTTCAGCTCAGGTCATGATCTCAGGGTCCTGGGATGGAGTCCCATATCAGCTCTCTGCTCAGTGGGGAGCCTACTTCCCCCTCTTTCTCTGCCTGCCTCTCTATTTGTGATCTCTCTGTCAAATACATAAATAAAATCTTTAAAAAAAAAGGCCCAGATTCATCTTCACAGATCAGTCAATAAGAATACATATGGAGCTGAAAAATCAAAAACTCAGGCTGTCAGATCTGTGAAACCTTGGTACACTCTGGAATAGCCTGTCTCTATCCTGGTTCTAGCTTCTACCCAATGCTACATATGCCTTTTTCCATTTCTGTGCCTCCCACATAGAAAAAAAATGATAAATTTGTTTTTATAATTTGTTCTGATTCCAGTTAGTAATAAATATGCATTATAGAAAAATTAGAAAAGTCAACCCTTTTATAGAAGAAAATTCAAAACATTCCCTAACTCAAGAGATAACCACAATTAACATTTTAAAATGTTAACATATACATAAAATACAGTGAGGTGTGTGTATATATATATGTGTGTGTACATGTCCCAAGCACACGCACACATACGCACACTTCCCCCTATGTGCACCTGTATGTCTACATATATCCATTTATGTAACTAGATGTATACAGAGATACAAATATGGAAATATTTTATAAACAAAAAGATACAAATGTTAAGTGTCCTTTTGACTTTTTATTCTGTAAGCCTAAGAACACTGCATATCTCCTGTAGAAGAACAAGGAAAACACCTCTGTTACTCATGAATCATTAATCCTTAGCAATGTGACAATATTTCATAGTGGTTACGGAGCAGAGTTCAACAAATAATAGCCCACAGGCTACATCATTCCACCTGCTTATGTAAATAAAGTTTTATTGGAAAAAAGCCACGTCCATTAATTTACCTATTAGTTACGGCTTTTCTGCTACAACATCAGAGTCGAGTAGCTGCAACAGAGACCATATGGCCTGCAAAGCCTAAAAACATTTACTATCCAGCCCTTTACAGAAAACTTTGCCAGTTCCTGCTTAAAAGCATGGAATCTATGGCTAAAATCCCAGCTCCGACACTGACTGTGTGCCTTGGGCAAGTCACTGCCACTCTCTGAGGCTCAGTTTCCTCATCTTTACAAAATGGAAATAATAACACCTACTTCATAGTGCTCTTCGAAAGATTAAAAATGAAATGTATGGTACTTGCGACAGTTACAGCACAAAAACCTAATGAAGGCTTGCTCTTGTTATTTTTTATAAGCACCCCGAATATAAACAAAAGCAATCACACACAGTGTTTCTTTGGCCCAATACCATACCCTGGGGGGATGGATCTAATCAGCTGTATCTTTCTGCTTTTCTTCAGAACACAAAATGGAGGCTTTGAGAAACAGAGAATCAGCCTATTTATATAAAAATGGAAGTATGCCATTTCTTTCCCTTAGGAAAAGCTCTAGCACCAGAGGCTGAATCCCTTCCCTATTCACTTGGCAGAGCCAATGAAAGAGCAGCAAAAAAGGTTTGAAACAAACCTAGATCTGAACATAAATATATAATGTGCTACAGGAATATATACAAGCTGCAAGAATTTCCCTAATCTCGGATCACAGTTCCATTTCAGCATTAGTGAGGAGGGTTTGTGTACATCAAGATGACACTTCCCCAGCAATATCATTATACCAACAATGTGGGGACCCACTCTCTTCACCTACTTGACTAATTTAAAAACATTAAAAAAGAGGGGGTAATAATGTCAGGTGATAAAGTAGTTTCATTTGGATTTAAACAAGAAATTATTACACCATAATCCATTTTCTTAAGCCTATTTCTTAGAAGCTTTAGAATATTCTTTTCTTTTAGAGAGAGAGAGAGAGTGCACATGCACGCAGGTGCGCACATGTAGGAGTGGGGATGAGAGGAAAAGAGGGAGGGAGAGAGAGCGAGAATCTTAAGCAGGCTCTGTATTTGGTGCGGAGCCCAATGTGGGGCTCCATCTCATGACCCTGAGATCACAACCTGCGCCAAAATCAAGAGTCGGATGCTTAACTGACTGAGCCACCCAAGCGTCCCTAAAACATTATTTTCTTGAAACCTAGCATCTTTTCTGATGGTATTATTAAGCACTACAGAAGTACAAGGGAAGTTTATTTGGACAAATTGCTTCAGATGAACAAAGTAAATCCAGGAAAACTAGAGACTGATTTTTTTTTTCCATGCCCTGAAGTTTTGGGGCTTTTTGAGCAGCTAAGGAGAAATGAACAGGAGTTTTCTTTTAACTTTAGTATTCATCCCCCTCCAACTCTTGACTGTTCTTGCTAACAGAATAGATAGGCAGATGGGTGGAGGTGGCATGGAAAAGAATGGGACACAGTATGATACTGTAGTAATTAGTGTCTCCACAAATTGACACACAATTTTCCTTGGTTTTTGGTTTCTAGTCCAGATAAAAATGTATGCAACATTTTATACTATAACAAAACAAGCAGGACAATGGCTCATTATTTTTATTCTGAAATTATTCCTCTCTGGAATATGGGAACATTCCTTTGCACCACTTGTAGGCTGATAAAAACGTGAGGAAACATTATAGGATATAATAGGCTCATAACCCCAAACACTATACTTAGACAACAAGTATGATCTATTTCACCAGCATGGGATAAAAATCTGGCCCCCAAGTGTCAGCATAGTTATATTTCTGCATCACTGAGTTATCTGGGTACCTAGATGATACCCTCAAACCTTGTTATACTGCAGAGAGGCCCACCATACCTCTTCCAATGTTGACTATCTTTTATTCTTAGTCATGGCTTCTTTCTGGAATTCCTTGTCCAACCATTCCAACCATTTCTGTCTGTGAATTTCTTTTTTTTTTTTTTTAAGTAAGCTCTACACCCAACGTGGGGCTTGAACTCACAACCCGGAGATCAAGAGTTGCATGCTCTACTGGCTGAGCCAGCCAAGTATTCCCCACCTATGGAAAATTTTGGGCATCTTTCAGCTTCCAGCTCCAGTAAAACTACCTTTTTGAAACCTTCCCCGATCCAAGAACATACTGCTAGGGACGCCTGGGTGGTCCAGTTGGTTAAGTGTCCAACTCTTGATTTTGGCTTAGGTCATGGTCTTGGAGTCCTGAGATCCAGCCCCACATTGCACTCCTTGCACAGTGAGGAGTCTGCTTGAGATTCTCTCTCTTTCTCCCTCTGTCCCTCCCCTAGCTTGTGCTTGCAAGCATGTGTGTTCTCTCTCTCCCTCAAATAAATAAAATCTTTTTAAAAAACATTTTATTTATTTATTTGACACAGAGAGATAGCGAGAGAGGGAACACAAGCAGGGGGAGGGAGAGAAGGAGAAGTAGGCTCCCTGCCGAGCAGGGAGCCCAATGCCGGGCTCAATCCCAGGACTCTGGGATCATGATTTGAACTGAAGGCAGACGCTTAACGACTGAGCCACCCAGGTGCCCCAATAAATAAAATCTTAAAAAAAGAAAAAAAGAACATATTCCTAAAACATATATCTACTCCTGTTACCATGAGATAGAGGATCTGGGGAGGCAAAATAATTAGAATTTAGGGGTGCCTAGCTGACTCAGTCAGTAGAGCACGCAACTCTTAATCTCTGGGTTGTGAATTTGAGCCCCACGCAGAGGTTACTTAAAAGTAAAATCTATAAAAATAGAAATAATAGTAATTAGAATTTCTGTGAATGTGGGGAACACTGAGATGGAGTTGCTGGGATAGAGGTGGAGTGAGGGCTTTGAATTTCACACTGAATTTTTTCACCTAAGTTTGTTGAAATATTTGAGGTCAAATTGTTAAAAAAGCTATGAACTGGTAAACTAACAGGGTCTGCTTAAGACTAGACTGTATGAGAATAACACAGAATCACTCCCAAACTCTAACAATTAACACTGCACAAGTAATAAGCAATAGCATTTTACCATTGTGGGAAGGGAAAGAACATGAAGAGAGACCCCCTCTTTGGTGCAGGCATCCAGGTACAACTTAAACATTCTAGCCACGACTCTAAGTACAAGATAATAGCACCCATTGCTAGAATTTGAAAACTGATGTCTTGAAGGTAAAAATAAACATGAAAAAAATCCAAATTCACTTTAACTCCTGACGACATTGACTCAACCATACATTAAAGGCTTGACAGGATAAGAGGAAGCCCATTCCCAGACATAAATAAAATCTACCTCAGTCTCTCCTCCTCTAAGCATTTGATAAAAAAATTATGAGACACATGGACGTGGAAACAGGCCACTGTCAACAGGCAAAGCAATCAACAGAGATGGCTCAGATGTTGAAACTATCAGAGACGGACTTAAAAGAACTTTGTTATGTTAAAGAGCACATTATATCAAATGAATTATGATATATATGAAAGGAGCTAGTGAAAAAGGTAGACAGGCAAGCATGAACAGATAGGGAATTTCAGTAGAGATGGAAATTGAAAAAGTCAAGTAAAGACCCTTTTTAAAAAATATTTTATTTGTTTATTTGAGAGAGAGAAAGTGAGTAAGAGAGAGCATGAGAGGGGAGAAGTTCAGAGGGAGAAGCAGGCTCGATGCAAGACTCAATCCTGGGACTCCAGGATCGTGACCTGAGCTGAAGGCAGTGGCTTAACCAACTGAACCACCCAGGCGCCCTAAGATCCTTAAAAAAAAAAACAACCAAACAAGAAACCTAAATAAGGATGCCAGTCATATCGGAATAGGGTCTCCCCTAATGCCCTCATTTTAACTTGATTACCTCTGTAAAAATTCTATGTTAGACTTCTGAGTTTTGGTTTCACATGTAAGGACTTTGGGAGTTACCACTCCATTCTAACAAGTAAAAAACTGAACAGATGAAAAATCAACAACTCTTCTTGGATCAAGCAAATGTCAGCCCCAATACAAGAAACAGGCAATACAGGAAGGGAGTCGTGGCTTATCTGAGTCTCTGCTCCAGAGCAAAAACCACCAAGGGAACCACAGCCAGGGTAGGAAAACCTGAACTAGAGCTGAGGAATTACTGGAGGTTCAGTGTGGGCAACTCTGTGAGCTAAAAATTCCAGGAGGCCCCATTCACAGAAAGGGGCCCCAGCATATCGCAGGAGCTCAACATGACCACAGTAAATATCAGAAAAAACTCACTTGGACTTTTAGCAGGAAAAATCGGACCCATCTTGAAATACCCAGAGAACTCCGTTCTTAACAATGCTTGCCCTCAGGGGAAACTAATTAACAAGAGCCTAACCTGCTGGGTTATTATTGGCTTCACTCACCTGGGGAAGGAAAATATCCCAACTCCAGCCCACTCTAGCCATCTGGACCCACCTAAAGAGGGAGAAAAAAAACCTGAGAAACACTTTCTATTTTCCCCAATCCCCAGCTATTGGAAAATAAAAGGATATAATATTTTAAAAGTAAATTTTCATAAGTTAAGGATGTATTTTCTAAACCCTAGAACAACCACTAGAAAATCTAAAAAGAATAATTGACAAATTAATAAGGAAATAAATTAGGATCATGAACTAACATCAAAAAATAATGCACTAAGATATAACTGGTCAGAACAGTGAATCCAACCTCAAAGCCATCATATGTAGGCAAGAAAATTGGAACCCATTTCACAACTGGGAATGAGGAGAGAAGAAAGATAGGATGACTTCCAACCAGATAACTGCATATATAGGGAAGTATAGTTAAGTGGCGCTGCCTCTGAAGGAATTTTTCTCTGCTCCTTCAAAAAATAAGTCATTATCAATTGTACAGTTAAGAGAGAGTTACAGAGAGTAGCATAAACGGCCAACATCGGTGGTAAGGGGAGGAGGCAGAGTTGGAAGTACCATATGGTATGAGTTGGAACCATGCAGAGAGGGAATAAATGACATAGCTGATAAGTGGGCCCTTTCCTGCATGACCTAAAGCTCATGCCCCTAATCACTAAACCATTAATACCTGTCATATTTAGATGCTCAATAATAGTTGAATAAATCACTTCCTACTGTTGCCTCTTTCTGGAATGCTCTTTCCCCTCTTTTTTTTTTAAAGATTCTATTTATTTATTAGAGAGAGAGAGGGAGAGCATGAGTAGGGAGTGGGCAGAGGGAGAGGGAGAAGCAGTCTTCCTGCTGAGCAGGAAGCCAGAGAAGGGCTTGATTAAAGGACCTGAGGATCCGGACATGAGCCACCCAGGTGCCCTGTTCTTTTCCTTCTATGGCCATCTATAAAAACCCAATTTTGGGGTGCCTGGGTGGCTCAGTGGGTTAAAGCCTCTGCCTTCAGCTCAGGTCATGATCTCAGGGTCCTGGGATGGAGGTCTGCGTCTAAGAGTTTACATGGATTCTCTTATAAAATGCTACCAATAATCCTATGAAAAAGATACTATCTTTTTTAAAGACACTATTATTACCCACATTTTGCAGATGAACACTTTCAGAGAGGTTTAAGAATGGCTTCACACGGTGGAAAAACCAATATTTCAACACAAGTTTCTGCCTCTAAAGCCCACAGTATTAACCACTAAGCCATCTGGTTTCCCCTAAATTGGGGGCTGTGTCAGAGACTAATTGTCCCCTAGGATTTATCCTCTCTTTTTAACAACAGGGACATCAGGTTTTATTTGGGCCCCTGAAAGCCCCTGATAGACACTGTATTCCCCAGCTTCCATGTCAGTTAGTTGAGCCAATAGGATTAGAGTAGAGATGAAGGGTATAATTTCCATATCATCTCTTAGAAGATGCAATCACTTGTTCTGTACTATTTTTTTCCCTTTCTTGCTGTGTTTCACTCTGTCAAATAAATAAATAAAATCTTTGTAAATAAATAGAAATTCCTATCAATTAAGGAAATTAATCTACCATAAGGGTAGGGTACTTGGGGGAATTTTTAAATACTATTTCACACTACCCCTTTTTTGAATGGTGGGCTCTCAGTTTCTGGGCTAGTGTAAGCCAAAGTCTCTCTGGCCCCAAAGTCTTAAGGCTACCAAGCAATGAAGTATAGTAAAAAAGAACTTTTAAAAAGAGTTAGTCACTCAGGATCAAGTCCAAGCTCTGCTAGAAACACTGTTTGACCTTGGATAAGACATTTAATTATCAATGTATGATTTCTCATATATTAAATGTATGTATTGATACTTCTTCAAAGAGGCCATAATAATCTAATAAAATAAAAGGATATCTTTTTTAAAATATTTCATTTATTTATTTTAGAGAGAGAGCACAAGTATGAGCAGGGGGAGGGGCAGAAGGGGAAGAAGAGACAGAATCTCAAGCAGACTTCATGTGGAAAGTGGAGCCCAAGGTGGGGCTCGATCCCACGACACTGAGATCCTGACCTGAGCCAAAATCAAGAGTCAGAATCTCAATCAGCGGAGCTACCCAGGTGCCCTAAGATGATATCTTTTTTATGAGATGATATCTTGTTCTCCTAGTCCTCAACATGTAATAGAGTAAATAGCACATAGTAGGTACCCAATACATACATGTTTCTTGAAGTGAATAAGCAAGTGAATACAGAGAAAAAGGATGACAAAATTTAGTAAAAAGTGATGACAGTGAAAGTTCAAGGAAAAGCAAAAATGCATCATAAAAACAGTAAGTGAGTTCCATATTATATATACTATATCAATAGTAGCAACTATGTAATTTGTATTAACCCTGCCATTGAGAATAATAAGAAAAACTACATAAAAGAATATTTTTTGATCTGTTAAGGCACCCCGAAGAACTACCCAAGACAACAAGTGGTTAGAGAGCCAAGGTTTGAGAACAGAAAATCTAGAAAAGAGAACCCAGTTTAGAGACTGCATTTCCCCTAGAAATACCTTCAGTTCAAGATGAATTATCTGAGAGAATGAGAGGATAAGCAGGGCATTCAAAAGGCTCCCAAGCCTGGGAGAATAAAACAGGGAGTTCAGGTCCCACAAAGAAGAGGAACCCCAGTAAACCTCCCAGAAAAAAATGATATGTTTTAAGATTAAGAGTGAACTAGAAATGGACCAGAGACTGTCAGTAATCCTAGCCTAGGCACTTACCTGAAACAAATATGGAAACATCACCTAGAACCTAACAATATCTCTACTACCCCCCACACCTGTAAAATGTCTCATCTGCAATCAAAATAGCAAAATATGAGAAGACAAGACAATATTTCACAGAGACAGAAAGACACAGAGAGAAAATAAAATACATAAAAATTACATACAAATCGAGTTTTGGACATAAAATTTTAAGTAACTCCTCTTAAAATGTTCAAGGAAACAAAAAGTTGAGAAATTTGGCAAATAGGTGGAAACTATAAAATAAACAAGTGGAGGGGTGCCTGGGTGGCTCAGTCAGTTAAGTTTCTGCCTTTGGCTCAGGTCATGATCTCAGGTTCCTGGGATGGAGCCCCACATCAGGCTCCCTGCTCAGTGGGGAGTCTGCTTCCCCTCTGCCTGCTGCTCCCTCTGCTTGTGTTCCCTCTCTTGCTGTGTTTCACTCTGTCAAATAAATAAATAAAATCTTTGTAAATAAATAGAAATTCTAAAAATAAAAAATATAAAAACTGGAATTAAGAACTCAATGAACAAATATGACAGTAGAATATACGGATACATCATGAGATATTATAGAGAGACAAAAGGATGGAAAGAAAATATGGAAGTAGATACACACAAGATAGAGAAGGTAATCAAACTTTGCCACTGTAAAAAATCATCAGTTCAAAAGGAAAACTGCAAGAAAGGAAAAAAAGAACTAAAAAAATAGCCAGAAAACAATTTACATATAGCAATGGTGAGTCCTTACTGATCAATACTTATTTTCAATGTAAATAGATTAAATTCTCCAATCAAAGGCATAGAATATATATAAAAACAAACCCCAACTATACGCTACTCACAAGGACACGGGCTCAAAATGAAGGTATAGAAAAAGATTTTCTATGAAAATGGAAACCAAAAGAGAGAGAGAGAGTTATCTTATATCAGACAAAATAGACTTTAAATTAAAAACTGTGGGTATTTACCTTAAAGATACAGATGTAGTGAAAAGAAGGGCCATATGTACCCCAATGTTCATTGCAGCAATGGCCACAATCGCCAAACTGTGGAAAGAGCCGAGATGTCCTTCAACAGATGAATGGATAAAGAAGTTGTGGTACATATATGCAATGGAATACTATGCCTCCATCAGAAAGGATGAATACCCAGCTTTTGTAGCAATATGGACTGGATTGGAAGAGATTATGCTGAGTGAAATAAGCCAAGCAGAGAAAGTCAAGTATCATATGGTTTCACTTACTTGTGGAGCATAAGAAGTAATATGGAGGACAGTAGGAGAAGGAAAGAAAATGTGAACTGGGGTAAATCAGGGAGGGGGATGAAACATGAGAGGCTCTGGACTCAGAAACAATCTGAGGGTCTTGGAAGGGAGGGAGGTGGGGGGTGGGTGAGCCTGGTGGTGGGTATTGAGGGCACGTATTGCATGGAGCACTGGGTGTGGGGCATAAACAATGCTTGAACACTGAAAAAATAACATAATGTAATAAAAAAAATAAAATAGCAATAGGAAAAAAAACTGTAGGGGCACCTGGCTGGTTCAGTCAGAAGAGTATGAAACTCTTGATCTCTGGGTCATGACTTTGAGACCCATGTTGGGTGTAGAAATTACTTAAATAGGGCTCCTGGGTGGCTCAGTGGGTTAAGCCTCTGCCTTCGGCTCAGGTCATGATCTGAGTCCTGGGATCGAGGCCCGCATCGGGCTCTCTGCTCAGCGGGGAGCCAGCTTCCTCCTCTCTCTCTGCCTGCCTCTCTGCCTACTTGTGATCTCTCTTTCTGTCAAATAAATAAATTAAAAAAATCTTTTTTTAACAAAAAGAAAAAGAAATTACTTAAATAAATAAAAACTTTAAAAAATCAAAAACTGTAATAATAGAAAGGTCATTATTTAATGATAAATGGGATAATTCATCAAGAGGATATAATAGTTTTATATGCACCTAAAATCAGAGAACCTAAATATATTAAGCAAATACTAACAGATCTGAAGGAAGTAACAGACAACAATACAATGATGGGAACTTCAATACCCCCTTTTCAGTAATAGGTAGATCTCCAGACAGAAAATCAATAAGGTAACATTTGATTTGAACTATTCTTTAGACCAAATGGACCTGAAAGACATATACAGAACATTCTAGTGAACAGCAACAGAATACCATTCCTTCTCAAGTGCATATGGAACATCCTCCAGGATATGTTAGATCACAAAACAAGTTTTAGCATATGTAAAAAGATTGAAAGATACTTTTTTCTGGGGCGCCTGGGTGGCTCAGTTGGTTGTTTGACTGCCTTCAGCTCAGGTCATGATCCCGGAGACCCGGGATCAAGCCCCACATCGGGCTCCCTACTCGGCGGGAGGCCTGCTTCTCCCTCTCTCACTCCCCCTGCTTGTGTTCCCTCTCTGGTTGTGTTTCTCTCTGTCAAATAAATAAATAAAATCTTTTAAAAAAAAAGAAAGATACTTTTTTCCAACCATAGTGGTATGAAACTCGAAATCAGTAACAGGAGGAAACTGGAAAACTCACAAATGTGTGGAAATTGAATAAGACACTCCTGAATAACAAATGGGTAAAGGTGAAATCAAAAGAAAAAAAATTACACAACACAACAATATCAAAATTTAAAAAATAATCATTGACAAGACTAAAAGGAAAAATAGAAAATGCCATAATAGTACAAAGAGATTTCAGCGTATTTCTCTCAGCAACTTACCAGATAAAAAATCAATAAAGCTATAGAAGATATAAACAGCACAACTGACAAACTGGCTTAACATATATAAAACTCTGCACCCAGTTTTGCAGAATATATATATTTCAAGTGCTCCAAGGACATTTACTAAAATTGATGACATACATTACAAAGCAACAAGCTTAAAAGGACTGAAATCTCAACAGACTGTAGATAATCTAGAAATAATGATAATACAATAACTAGAAAGACCCCCACATGTTTGAAAGGTAAATTCATTTCTAAATATTCCATGAATAGAAGGGGGAAAATCACACTGAAATTTTAAAAATATTTTGAACTGAATTAGAGCAGATTATATGATCTGTCAAACTTGTGGGATGCCATGCTTGGAAAGACATTTAAGCAGGGCTGTCTACAAAATCTGCTAGGCTCAGTGCAAAATCAAATCGCATGGCCCTTTGTCCAAAAAGCTGGGCTGTGAGGGGAAGTCCGATTAAAGATAATATATAAAGCTTTCTCCTTTTCGCCATATTCTCTCTCTCAACTTGTCATGGTGTTTTCTATTTGCTATTTATTTTTTTTAAGATTTTATTTATTTATTTGACAGAGAGATCACAAGTAGGCAGAGAGGAGGGCAGAGAGAGAGAGAGGAGGAAGCAGGCTCCCTGCTGAGCAGATGGGCCTCTATCCCAGGGCCCTGAGATCATGACCTGAGCAGAAGGCAGAGGCTTAACCCACTGAGCCACCCAGGCGCACTCTATTTGCTATTTAAATGTAATTCTAAGGAGGCCCCCCCCTGAGGGGCTTAGCCAGTTGAGTGTCTGCCTTTGGCTCAGGTCATAATCCCAGGGTCCTGGGATGGAGCCCCGCATGGGGCTCCCTGTTCAGCATCAGGAGTCTGTTTCTCCCTCTCCCTCTGCTGCGCTGTCTCTGTGTCAAATAAATAAATAAAATATTTTTAAAAATGTAATTCTAAGAAAGAACATTTTCAGCATGAATTTTTACTGCTCATCTTTGTGTTCTGCATTGCCAGAAACCTGTGAACATGGAGCATCATAAACACCATGCACAAATATGGGAGCAAGGAACTGCTGACGTGCATATGGCACACACTTCCCCTGCACATGTGCATGCTCTGCTGTCCCAAAGATTTCACTGTAAAAAGAGTACAAAGATAAGAATAAAAAATTTTAAGACGGCAACACCATAACCCAAGTGGGGGAAGAGGGCTTCTGAGTGCAGAGCCTCATGGGATTGCACAGGTGACACACCCATGAGGATGGCCATTGCCTTAAATGCAAGTCTTAGAAAAGATAAAAGGCTGCTAAATCAAAGCAAATCAAATATCCAACTCAAGAAGATAGAAAAAGAACACAAAATTAAACTCAAAGAGTGTGGAAGGACATAAGAAAGCAGCAAAGAAGTAGAAATCAAACAAACAGCAACAAAGCCAGAAGAAGCTGGTTCTTTTAAGAGAAAAAGTTGAAAAACCCCTAGCAATGTAATTCCTCCATTAAAAGAACAATCTAATTATTATCTTAATACATGTAGAACAAGCATTTAATAAATCTCAAAAAAACTTCCCTTAATCTGATGAAGATAATCTCACCTTTAGGCCCAAGACTCTCCTGCCTTGCCCAGAGACACCTTTATAAACTGTAAACAAATAAGTAAAATATAGAGTAGGTTAGCAACTGATACGATCTGGTAAGAAAAATAAAGCAGGAAAAGGTAAGTAAGAGTATTGAGAGAGGGTTTCAAGTTAAAATAGAATAATCAGGGAAGGCCCCAGTAAGATGACTGTTGATTGAAGAAGAAAAGAAGGTGAGGGAATTAGGCATACAAATCAGTGGAGGAAGGGGATTACAGGCTAAGGAAGCAAGGGCAAAAGTCTTGAGGAAGAAAATGCCCAGCGTGTCAGAGGCACGGTCAATGCGGCTGGAACAGAGTATTGGGGAGACAAGCTGGATATCACATCAGAGAAATAATAAGGGTGTGGATCATGGAGGGCCCTAGAAGGCAATTGGAAATACTTGGGTTTTACCTAACATGATATGGGAGGTATTTGAAAGAGGGTTTTGTCCATGACTGGATTCATGAATTAACAGGATTACTCTGCTGCATTAAGAAACAGATGGAAATGGAATGGAAGCAGGGAGACAGTTATGAGGCTATTCAATAATCAAGGCGAGAGTTCTCCAAGTTCAAAATAAGGAGGAAGCAATAGAGTTGAGAAGTGGATTAAGTTTTCTTCTCCACCTCAGCATCAAATTCTGTAGCATTTCTAAAAGGCATAACCAAGGAAAACAACTTTATAATAATATTTATCTTCCAAAACAAAAGTTGCACCACTGCTTAAATGCATGATCTTTTTATGCTCCCCATTATAAAATCTCTTAGTCCTCTCTCAGGTATCCCTTCCCTAATTAAACAGTGCATCAGTGGTCCAACAACTATCAATAGCACATTTGTCAGAGAACAGTAATTCAGGCAAGAAGTCAAAGACTCAAAATATTTTTTATTAAAGTGTTATAGATAAGGATGAAAATTGCAAGTTCTGCTGAAGCTGGTTCTGAGTTAAGATAAGGCTAAATGAAAGGAAGAGGCACTAGTATGCAATTACTACCCTGGTTTCCCTTAAAAATCCTGCATGCTTGACTCTCTCTCATCGCACTAAATCAATTATGCGCCTTGGATTTTCATCACTCTAGGAATCACAGTGAAGGGTGACCTGCCATGTATTAGTCTAGCTCTACATTATAATTCAAGTCAATAAAATCAGGGAACTATCAGAAATGGCATTAATGCCATAAACTAATTCAGATCATCTAATTCAACCAGTCACTTATAAGAATACTAATACAAATTGCTGTGTTGGGTTATCTGGAGAAGAAAGAAAGAAAAAAAATAAGGAAATGCTTCTCTTTTGATACAAGCTAGATGATCCATGTTTGGGATAGCTAGAACAGAAGTCAGGCTACAAGTACCATGCCAATGCTAAAAATGCTTTTTGAAAAAGGTCCAAAAGTAGCAACCCATGGCCACATGTGGGCTCAGAGCATATTGTGTTTGGCCCAACTAATAATTTAAAATTTAGGAGATTGCTCATTAAAAATATGGTTGTTACCATCTCTGAAATAATAGAAGATTAAATAATGAGTTATATTTCCATATGACAAAAAAATGATGAGACAGTCAATTCCCACCATTAAATTTAGGTAGACAAGAAGCAGACCTACCTCAAATTCAGATTAGAACTCAGCAATCTTTAGTGAAAAGAAGGGCCATATGCACCCCAATGTTCATCGCAGCAATGGCCACAATCGCCAAACTGTGGAAAGAGCCAAGGTGCCCATCAACAGATGAATGGATAAAGAAGATGTGGTACATATATACAATGGAGTACTATGCCTCCGTCAGAAAGGATGAATACCCAACTTTTGTAGCAACATGGACTGCACTGGAAGA
>PITA01016924.1:0-44974 GCA_004023965.1 Spilogale gracilis | reverse complement strand
GTACACTCAACTGAGAACTCCACGTTTAACTGTCCCAAATTCAGGATGGGGAGTTAGCTTTGGGTGAAACATCTCCCTGAAGACAACCCCCAGAGGGACACAGAAGCCAACACTCTTGGAAATTGTGGGAATGAATCCAGAATGACTAACTATATTCCTAGAGGAATAGAGAAGATCTTGGTGGTATGCCACAATTTCTATTCCAAAGTCTGGATAGCTCTGGGTTAAGAAGGTAATGGGGACTGACATCATGACAATGGGAAGCCAAGGAATTTTCAGGATGGAGTTAAAGGAGGCAGTGAGATCGTGCATTCTTTACATGACAAGGTCATTGCAGATCATGGGAACTCATGTAATAAATCAAACAGAGATCAGGCGAATGTGCTTTATTTTCTGCCAGTCAGTGAACATTCACACACACACATTTATATGTAATCATAGCTTTAAATTATTCAGTCTCATGCTCTGGTAGTACACCGTTACTCTCTGAGCATGCTCAATTGCTTATCACATTTTTGGAATCAACTCTGTAAGGACATCTCCTTTAATATCTTTACTGACTTTCCTTTAGTTCATCAGCACTCCATTAATTCCTTTTTATCCTATAAAAAATGTTCTAAATATTTTCATATTGTCTTAAAATATTTATCTTGGACCAGTTTCCAATCTTCTCAACTCATCTCATCTTGCTTCAAGGAGAAATTTCCTTTGATGTTAATAGTAAACTGCTTTCTTGAAAGGCTACATGTGGTTATTTAAGAGGATAAGAAAGAAACTTGGTAAGATCACTCAGTCAAGCTGTCATCTTTCAGTCTTTTAAACTTACCTCTAGTGAATTCTTTTAGATCTTCTAATATGGATGTTTTCCATTTTGGAGGGGAGAGGGCAGTTTTCTGGGGTTTTTTTGCCTCTTAAAAAAAATTGTTCTCATCATGGAATGGCACCATGGTCCCAAATATCTGCATTAAAAAATTTATCCAAGGGAATATTTTTCTGCAATGCTTCTAATTCATTTCTACTAAGTCTAATTCTACTCCTGCTTCAATAGCTTCTGCAAATATCACCTTCTCTTGTAAAACCTTTCTTTATTTCTCCAGGCAGAGTTTGTCACACTTTCTTCTGGATACCTACACTAACCCTCTGTCTTCCTTTCTTTTTTCCTTCCTTCCTTCATTTTTCTTTCTTTCTTTCTTTCTTCCTTTCTTTCTTTCTTTCTTTCTTTCTTTCTTTCTTTCTTTCTTTCTTTCTTTTTCTTCCTTTCCTTTCCTTCCTTCCTTCCTTCCTTCCTTCCTTCAATTGCTTGTTGAAGTCTACTATATGTCAGGCACCATAGATATAAGAACATGTCCTACTTTCCTAGAAAGTGGAAGAGAGAAAGAAATAAGTAGTGATTATAGCACAGTGCTGTAACTCCTCTACTGCAAAGAAAGCAGCAGATGCTGTAGAAAGAGAATGGGGCATTCAATTTGAACCAAGTCTTAAAGGATGAATGAGGGTTTCCCAGCTTGGGAGTTGGGTGGACTTTTTTTGGCAGAGAGGACTCAGTTTGAATGGAGGCAAGCCACTTTAAGAGAATTACATGTTGTTAGGAGAGGCTAAATCACCACACATAGAGAGGGAAGAGCTATGGAGAGGACTGGAAAGGAAGACACTATCATGCTGAGTTGCTTGGGAAGCCACTGAAGGTTTATCTGTAAGAGAGTAATTATTTTCCTATGAAAGAGTTAAATATAAAATTAATAACAAAGTACCTAAAGGAAAAGAGTAAAATACTAGATAAGCAAGTATAAACTAAGACAAATACTTGCAACAAATAAAATCCATGGATTGGATTGATATTCTTAATATATAAGTAATGCCTAAAATCGGTTCAGAAAAGCACTAGCAGAGGACACATATTAACAATTCAAAAAAGAAAACCTTAATGATCTTTTGTATCTATATCTGCTCTGACCAAATTACCTAAAATGATTTAAAAATTTAATGTTAAATAAAATAATTTTAGAGATCATTTGGTTAAAAAAAATGTGGATAAACTTGGGGAGAACCAGAGGAAGGAATGTCTGAGTCAGTTCACACTACTAGAACAGAGACGAGGCTTAACTAACAGAAATTTGTTCTCACAGCTCTTATGCTTAGAAGTCTGAGCTCAGAATTCCAGCATGGTTGGGTTCTAGGTAAGGGCCCCCTTCCCAGTTTGCAGATGGCCACTTTCCTGCTGCATCCTCACTTGGTGGAAAGAGAGTGATTATCTCTGTAGTGTCCCCTCTTATAAGAACACTAACCCAATTCATGAGGTGGCCTGCAAACTTATGACCTAATTACCTCCCAAAGGCCCCACCTAGTAATAACACTGAGGATTAAGGCATTAACATATAAATCCTGAGCAGGACAAAAGCCTTTAGCCCACAGCATAGATTGGGTCATGTTGTGGAGTAATGAGAGTGTAAAACAAGACCGTAGCTATAGGGTAAAGAAAGAGAACAAAACTCAAAAAATATTTAGAAAGAAAACAAATAAGACATAGTGATTAATAATATTCAGAATAATAATATTCTGAAATTGGGTATATGGATTTGGAGTTTGGAAAAAAGGTTAAGGATTTATCAGGACTGTTCCTTCCTAATTTATTCTATACTGATCTATCGATAGAGCAGACACATCTAAATTCCAGAATATCATTTCTAAAACTCAGACTGGGACTTAAATGATTAGGGAAACTCACAACAGATATGATTAATGTTTCCTGTGAGATATTCACTGATGCTATGAGGTGAAAGATTTCCCTGGACAGGAACTTTGGGCAACTCTAGGTTCACAAACTTACATAGGTGTACTTACGGGATTGAGTTTGTCAGAACCTGTACTATGTTGAAGTGCACTAATCATAGCACATGGTGCACAGGACTTCCAAGCCTCTTTGACAGTAGGGCCGCTCTTTTTCAGAGTATCTCTGGGACAAATGTTCTGTGATACCAACTGAAAACCACAGATAAAACATTTGCAAAAGTCTAAAATATACACTGGGACTAAAAAGCAAGGGAAAACACATAGAAAGAAAAAGACCATTACAGCCACTCTGTGGAACCTCCTCAAGAAGGTAAAAATAGAGCCACCCTCTGACCCAGGAATTGCACTACTAGGTATTTAAGCCAAAGATACAAATGTAGTGATCTGAAGGGGCACCTGCACCCCAGTGTTTATAGCAACAGTGTCCACAATAGCCAAACTGTTCAAAGAGCTGACATGTCCATTAATGGTGAGCAGATAAAGAAGATGCAGTATATATTTATCATGGAATACTACTCAGCCATCAGAAGGGATGAATACTTACCATTTACATGGACATGGGTGGAAATGGAGGGTGTTATGCTGATCAAAATAAGTTCATCAGAGAAAGACAACTATCATATGGTTTCACTCATATGTGGAATATAAGAAACAGCACAGAGGATCATAGGGGAAGGGAGGGAAAATGGAATGGGAAGAAATCAGAGAAGGAGACAAACCTTAACTCTAGGAAACAAACTGAGGGTTGCTAGAGGGGTGGTGGGTGGGGGGATGGGGTAACTGAGTGATGGGTATTAAGGAGAGCACATGATGTAATGAAGACTGGGTGTTATATGCAACTGATGAATTAATGAACTCTACACCTGAAACTAATGATGTTCTATATGTCATCTAATTGAATTTAAATGAAAAAAAAATTAAAAAAAAGAAAGAAAAAGACTCAAAGAACATCTACCCTGTGTACATGGCGGTAACAAATATGAAGAAGATTTATATCAAGAGAAGCAAATTGACCAACAATAAAGCATACAAGCTTGAAGGAAGAATGGTTAATAATCCTATTAGGAGTGCATTCCCCTATGGACTTGCCCTCTCTGATCTCTAGAAGGAATATCCCTGTGGTGGGAGGGAATGCATCATTAGGCTATCCCATTAGTTAGACTTTGGAGTCAGCCTGTGGCAGTATTTTCTGTATAAATTAATATATTAGTATTCTGCTTATACGGCAGCATGAAGTATCTTACATGATTAAGTCAGCTTGAGCCTGATGAACTCTGGGGAATTGAAAATTGAGTTTCTGGATTTACACAACTGAGGGTCAAGCCATAGAGCATGGTCAATACCCCAAGGTAATTCTACTCACTTTCTTATGTCCGCATCCTCTACTTCCTCACAGACTTTCTTTGAACTTCAACACATTGGCGGGTTGGGGGTGGGGTGGGGCCAATCCTTTTCATTTCAATATCTCCATTTTATAGAAAAGTGACAGACTCATAATTGGTACCAGAAGAACATAACACTTGATTTTTCATGGAAAGTTCTAAGAAGAATAATCGTACTTTTGTTCCTTGAATGTCGTGATAAAGGGCCCAGTGATAGATAAATTAACTGTGAAGTATACGGGTCAACAACCTGCCGGTCATGGTATTTCTTGGCTAGCTCCAGGAAGACTCTTATTCCTGGCTCATGCTTGAGTCACAGCATGGGTTCTAGATAAATAATAAGTCTGTTCTTTGATGTTGAATTTGTCTTTGACTCCCCTTCTGATATTTTGCACTTTGTCCACAGACCTATGCAGCCAACTGCAGGAAGAAAGAAGCTGCTTTGGCTCTCGGGTTAGCCATTGCCTCAAGAATAGATGATAAATGCTTGTTTCTGTTCGTGTTGTGGTCCCTGTAATAAGAGCTGATTCATGTTTTCGCGTTTGCATTATCCTTGTTTTCTCTGTCATGAGGAGAAATGGCGATTTGTTCTTTTCAAAATAGAACATGAATGTCTATACACTTTTAAGAGCCTTATAAACAGGTGTATTCCACTTGGTAAATGTTTCCTTCTTTGAGTGACTGCCCATTCCACCTCATCCCCGTTCAAGTAGTGTGAGGAAAGGAGGGAGCTAGGTGGGGTAAGGAATGGGCAATGCATCAAATATTAAAAAGCTGAGGTCAAGGCATTACAGTTTATTGCCGTCATGTTTCACAGAATATATGAGCCATTAAAATTCCAATACTGCACCATATTATTGTGATAAAGGTTGTAATGGGAACAAGGAATGACACCACATGAATCTGTTCTAATAGCACTGGTGGTAACACAAGCAAGAAAAAGGCACCAACAAAGCCCATTCCTATTATAACATTCAAATAAGAATCTGCTGTTTCTGCTCTGAAATCCAAGACTCAACCCATATATCAACATGAGTAAAAGTAACATCGGGATGATTAATAATGTCACAGTATAGTGGTCAACTTGGGGGGATGGGTGATGAATCATTCCTAACCCTACAACATGATAACCATACGGAACCTCTTTTTGCTCAGTTTTAAATATGCCTCTTCCATTTCCTGTCCTCATGATCAGCAGTGTAAGAACTATCATGTTTATAATAGCTGTTAGATCACAAGCCCAATTCTATACTCATTAGTAGTGAAAGCTTTGTATTCCTTACCCTTCCTGTATCTCACTTTCCTGATATGTAGAACAAGAGACAGAATACACCTACACCAAAGGGTTGCTGTATAATAAATACAGAGGATGATGCACAGCACTCAAAAAAAATCAGCAGTTACCATTACTAATAGCAGTCACAGTGTGATACTGGAGATGTTTTTACCACCTTCCCTGTGCAGTAAACAATTTCAAGACAGTTTTATATAGTTACACCGAACTCAAAAGCAAGATTAATCCTTCACACCAACATCATCCAATGAGGTGTCCTGTTCTCTTATCCTCATTTGAGAAGAGGGAGTTTATATGTATCCTGACATGTCTGCCAGAGATTGTCCACATAGGATGGGCCACAGGGGATACTGGGCAAGTTTGCAGACCTCAGTTAAGGGTAATTCCCAAAACATGATGGATAGGCAGTATGCTCATCCTTGGAACTTGGTGGTCTTAAGTGGGTAATAAGACCATCATACCCTCTACCTGCCACTATAACGCTCCTGGTAAGGGGGTTTCCAGCCCTGGATTACCCTCCTGAACACATGGTGTCTCCTTCTTTTACACTTCTTTCTTCAAGTCTCTGTGAAAGTCATTTAGCTTCTTGGTATGAAAAAACATCACTATTTGAGTAAACAACCACATATTTCTTTCCTTTAGGTCAGAAAGTTGTTTAGTTATGTTTTTCTCCCCATTTTTCTTCTGTTTATAGCCTCTTTTTAGTTCTTTTCTACTGACTCGAACAGATTAGGAGGAATGGAGCATTTTTAGTGGTCTTAGGGATGTGAAAACAATATCCATAGTCATACTTCAAATATGATCCCACTTTAGTAGGGAATAAATATTTATATGCCTTTAGTTCAGATCAAAAAACAACAGTAATATCCTCTTTAGCAGGTATTTGGTATTTTAAAAATTGACAACTCCTTGTAACAAGATTTTAAAAGAATATTCCACCCTAATTATAAAGGTAATACATGTCCATTGTTTTCTCAATGCAAATGCCTCCAAAAACTGACCCTGATGCAAGATTGGGATGCAGCTGTTAATTTGGGAAATGGGAATGACCCCATGAAGGTAGGGGATATAAGCTAAGGAAGAGAGGGAAGCAAAAAACAAAAACAAAAACAAAAACAATGTGTTAATTAAGCTAAAACCTTTCCAAGTATTTTATACAGAAAGGGATCTAAACATAGGAAATAGGTGCTTACAAAATTAGAAGCAGGCAAAGAGTAGGCTCTAGGTGGGTCCTCCAAGAACAACTCCTATAAAATCATCACTGAACTGGTCCGCAGGTGGAGCTGCGACTTCCACCCCAATCCAGAAGATGGGAAATGCAGAAGGTACCACCAGAGCTTCAGAAATATACCTTGGTAGCAGCACTCCAGGACTCATCCATTAGTAGATGTGCAAAATGGAACGATCCATATAGGGGAACCTGGCATATTTAACAACAACTAGGTATGCATTTCACTCACTTGGCAATTCTGCTTGCAGGAATTTACTCTACAAATGCACACAGATATGAAAGGAGGCATGCACCCGGTTTTGCACCATGATGTTGTTTGGAAATAACTGCATGTCCAGCAAGAGGACTGGTTTAGTAAACAGTCCACAGGATAAAAGAAAATGCATCATTTTTTTTTTTTAATGAGGACATCCTCAATACACTGATTTGGGAAATCTCCAGAATATATTTTAAAGGGAAAAGAATGGCATTTAAGCAAAGTACAAGTCATGTACATTTAGCTGTGCCTGAAAGCAAGAAAATGCTCGAAGACTACTTGGAAACAGGTGAGATGAATATAGGATCAGGGCAACATTAAAACTTCAAAGTTTTGAGCATCGAAAAGGGTAATGATAGTAATGGTAAGGATAAAAAAAATCCATTAAGATGAGAATGAAATTAAATTAAAAAGTGTGTATATGACAGGAAGCCTTTACTGAGAATTTCAGTTAATAAATGGAGAAGGAATGATAGAATTAGAATACTACCATTTTGCAATCCCAATGGCAACGTGATTCAGACACAGATTATCAGTGGATAGTAAGAATTATTGGGTGACAGTTTGTGGGAAACAGGATATTCACAGAGCCCCAAGAGAAAGTTTATTTTTTTTTACAATGGAGAGCTTTGGTGAACAAACCTCAACCAAGTTATAAAAGGTAACATTGTCTACGAAAGAAAATCTGAAATTCAGTGCCTCCTGTTGGCCATGCACTGGCAGGGAGATAACATCACCCACATAGTGGCCTTATTAGAAGAGTTTGTCCAAAATATACAAGAACACATAGAGACAAATCCTGAGCGTGAGACAGTCCATAAAACAACTGGCATGGCTTCAAGAATGTTAATATCATGAAAGACAAACAAAGAAAAAAGTTATGGGAAACTTTTTAGCTAAAAGGACATTAAAGAGACATGAAAATTAAAAAAAAAAGGGGGGGGGACATGAAAATTAAATGTCACTTGTAATTTCCTGAGTCAGAAAAAAGGAAACAGTTATAAAGGACATTATTAGTATAACTAAGGAGACCTGAATATGAATTGTATATTAGATGTTATTGAATCAATATTACTTTTGTAAGGTATAAAGATAGTATTTTGGTTACTTGGAAGTTACACATTGAAGTATAAAGGGGTGATGTGTCATGAGACATCAATTAACTTTCAAATGGTTCAGCAAAACAACAAACAGGTCAGTAGAGAAGAGAAAGTAAAGTGGTAAATTGTTAAAAATGGGAAAATCTAGGTAAAACATATATTGATGTTCATTGTGATACTCCTTTTGATTTTTTCCATTGGTTTGAAATTCTCCAACCTAATGGCTGAGCAATATATATTTAAAATCATGGCTTTTTTCCCAATAAAGCAATGGATCTGGGATGTTATCTTCATGGCAAAAGTAAGAGAAACAAAAATACTCATTTGTATAAGGAAACCATAAAAAAGGTAAATTTTAAACTCTAATTAAGTGTTTTCAATAAGGAGAGAAGAGGGTGGAAACAACATTCTCAGCATATAAACTTTTTATATTGTTTTGCCTCTTCATGTAAATGTAGTATCTATTTAAAAAGCACAGCATTAAATAAAATGCAATAAAGCATAGAAGAAATAGCATGGACTCGTGAGTCAGACTTCTTGGACTCGGTCCTGTTCTATTACTTCCTGGCTTACCATTGCTTTAGGCTGATTTCAGAACTCCCAATGCCCGTTTTCTTATCTGTAGAGTGAAGCCAATAAAGATGCCCGCCCCCGCCCGTTGGAGCATGAGAGTTCTCAGGCCATGCCTAGCATTCATCAAAGTAAGTTTCCCAAAGGAAGCAGACCCTCAAATCAGTAGAAAAAAAATGGAAATTGTCTCCATTTGGTTTGACTTTTTCTTTTTTAGAAAAGCTAAATTTGTTTGACTAAAAGGAAAAAATCTAAGGTCCAAAGGTCCAACACTGGCTGGGGCTGCCTTATGGTATAAATTTCCTGTGATTGTCCTGTGACGAAGTAGGAACAGTCCTTAACAGCACAAACTCAACCATTTGTTTAACAAAACTCCGTAGCTGGAGGCAGAGAAAGGCGGAGAATGCAGGACACGTGACTCTCTTTCCAGCACAAAGTGTTATTTGTCAGAACGCCAGTCAGGCTGAAGTGAAATTCTTTCACTTGATACACATTTTTTGAATGGTTACAGGGTGGGTGCCCGGACACAGTGATAAACAGAGAAGTCTACTCTATAGAAGGAGCAGAGAATAAATAAAGACAGAAGCATAATCTAAGTACACAATAAAGTTTCCGGTAGTGGTTAAGTGTTTTGGGGAAAGCAGAGCTGAGAAAGGAAATCGACCCTGATGGGCGGGGAACAGTTTGCTATTTTCCGTAGGTTGAAGGCCTCTCTGAAGGGGTGATTTTTAAGCAAAAGTCCGAATGAGAGAGGGAAGATGCAATGGGAAGGAAGGCACCTGGACAAAATGATTACCGAATTCTCTTTCAATGTTGAATTGTTTGAACTCTTTAGGATACACGACCCTATAAAACCATGACAATATGATTTACTTCTCAGCGATACCAACATTCAGAAAATTGTACAAACTTTCAATTATGGTCATAGCTTGGGCCCCATCTCCTCTGTAAAATGAATAAAATTCTGGGAACTCGTTCATCTTCAAATATAAGGAACACTCTGGGAAAGGAACACACGACTGAAAGAACTTTCAGAGAATTTCTCGTCATCTCTAAGGCATTAAAAGTGACTTTCTGGGATAAAGTAAATAAGAAAAGTAGAAAATTCTCTATGGGAAACATAAGTGGTCTGTGTGGTTATTCTCTGTAAGTTTAACATTTGGTCCAAACACAAACATATGATTCATTAAGAACAAATAAAAAATTGGATTTCCCCAAAACTAAAAGCTGCTCTTCTAAGGCTCTGTTAGGAGAATGAAAAGACCCAAGCTATCATCTGGGAGAAATTTTACAAATTATGCATCTGATAAAGGACTTAATTCACAAAAGATTAAGAAACTTCAAAACTCAGTAAGAAGAAAACAAAACAAAAAGACCAATAAAAGGTGGGCAAAAGATTTGAACAGATGCTTCACCAGGAAGGTATACTGATGGCATGGCAAATAAGCACATGAAGGAAATCTCAGTGTCCTTAGTCATTAGGGGAATGCAAATCAAAGCCACAATGAGACAGGAGTATGCCCTTCTTAGAATGGCTAAAATTAGAAAGGCTAACTATGTCAAGTGTTGGCAAGATTGTGAAGAAACTAGAATTCTCATACTCTCTTGGTGAGAATGCAGAATGATGCAACTCTTTTGAAAAAGTGTTTGACAATTCTGTAAAAAGCTAAACACCTAAATGACCATAGGATCCAGCCTTTCCACATTTAGGTATTTACCCAAGAGAATAAAAATTAACTCAAGTGTATATCAACAGGTGAATGAATTAAAAAAAAATGGTATGTCCATACAATGGACTACTACTCAGCAATAAACTATTAATACATGTTAGAACAGGGATGAAGTTTAAAATAATTATGCTTAGTGGAGGAAGCCAGATAAAAAAGAACACATACAGTATGATCCTATTGATTTAATATTCTAGTAAATGCAAACAAATCTGTAATGTAATGAAACAGAACACAGATTTGGAGCTAGGGTCGGGGCTGAGAGAGTGGGAAGAGGGGCAGGAGGAAAAGATCATGAGGGACATGACGAAAGACTGAGGGCTGATGGATATGTTCATTACTTTGAGAGTGGTCTCACAGGTGTATACATACATACAAATTCATCAAATTTTATACCTTAAATATATTTAGTTTATTTTATATCACTTGTACTGCAATAAGGCATATTAAAAATAAAAATACATTTTAGAAATTACTGAACAAACTAACAAGAAAAATGCCAGTGTCCAAAATGTAGAGTCCACAAGGATTTTTAAAATGCCCACATCTGTTTAGTTTTCTCAAGGACCAGGCAGGAGTCCTCTGGGTATTTCAGATGATGTGTTAACTGGTTAACCCAGTTGCTTAAGCCTAGGACTCAAGAGCTCACTCTGAGTATAAGCTTTGATAAAAGGTTAATGGTAAAGTGCTCTTGGGTTGGAGTGAAGAAAGTTCTGGGTCCAGATGCCAACTTTCATTTACTAGGTGGATGGCCTTGATCAGGTTGCCGAACCCCTCTAGGTGTCAGCTTGCCTATCTGTCACAGAAAAAAATTATAACTCGTGAGATTATTGGGAGAATAATTGAGAGAAAGTGAGAGAAAAAAAGTCACCTTTCTGATGTGCGAACTCTGTTGTTACACAGAAGCCAATCACCCCAAGGATAGTCAAAGGAACCACAACTCCCCTGGTCAAACTGAACATCCGCACCCACTCAGATGCACATGTGGCCGAATACCCTGAAGATGTGAAAGAAGGAGATCTGGTCCTAGTGTCTTCAAAGTCCTTTTGCTCAAGAAGTCTTCCTTGGTGCTAAGTTCCACACCCTGCCCACTCCGCTTCTTTAATTTCTGGGACTCTTTTAGGATGGCACTATGCATCTCAGCTTTCAGACATTGGATTGGCTCACCTCATGTCTTTGGACAACTAATGTTTTTGTATTATTTTTATTATTATTTTTATTATTTCATGATCTCAAGCAGACCCACGCTCCTTGCTCTGTCCTGGGGTTTGTCACTGTACTCATCTTTGGTCCCTCCAACAGATGGCTAGTTTAGCTCCAGAACCTGCCATCTTGGTAACTCAGTCATTTGCAATCACAGGGATGCACCTTAAGACCATTGCAACACGTTAGACTGATTTATTTTTAAAGCCACGATGGAGGCAAATGTTAACATTTTATTATGCAAGGCAAACTCCTCCCTCCTATAGGAAAACTAGTGTAAATGGGCTAATATTTGTGGACAAGCAGCATCATGATCATATTTCAGTTATATCCAGGAACATATACTCCCTTCTTGAGGCTGGTCTCCCTTTCTTACATTCTCAGTCTTAGAAAATTTAGTATGGGGGTTGGCAGATTTTTTCAGCAAAGGGCCAAATAGGAAATTTTTAGGCTTTGCAAGCCAAGAGACAAAGTCAAAGACATTATTAAAGTACTTAAATAACCATTTTAAATGAAACCATTTAAAAATGTAAAAGTCATTCTTACACGGTGGGCCAGAAAGAGAGAAAGAAAGAAAATAAGTTCAAAAGAAAACAAGAAAAAAGGAAAGACAGTGGGCTGAAATTGGCCCAGGGGCAGGAGTCGGCCCATTTCTGTTTTAGTGGCATGTGATTTTAGCTTCAGGAATTTAGCACTTACGGAATCCAGTTTTAGAGTTCTTTTTCCAAATTAACTAGAATGTGCCGATCTTTGGTTATATCCTGGTGAATTACTCTAGGGTACAAAGGGGTTAAACCTCACACAGATCTTACTGAACTTATTCCAGTGGAATTACTGGGAATTTGGACTCCCTCCACTGTTTCTCTTTGAAATGTTTACTACTTCAATATTTTTGGGCTCCCTCCATAACCTATTTAACAGAAAACACATTTTCATTAGTGCTTTCGTCTTTTCCCTACTGGCATCCTTTGGATCTTACAAAGAACTGTCGGGCTAATTAATTACTTTGAGAGCACTCAGAAAGCAGCATTCCTTGTTTGCCATCATTATTGGTGGATGTGGGCCCAAATTATTAGAATTCTCTTAACATAATATTTTTACATGAACAAATATTTCCTTTGAGAAATGCCTTTTTGGAAACCAAACTTTTCTGGGGGAGAGACACCCTCACAGGGCAACATAGGCTTTTTATCCCTCGGTATTTAAAGTGAGAGGGATTTCATTTGAGATAATTTTGTGTGCACTCTTTTTCCCCAGCAGAAATGGCAGTAGCCTGCAGAAGCCTGGGTCTGGGTAAGATGTATCTATCTTAACAAATGTATCTGAACAAATGTATGTATCGCATATTTTCCATCCTTTGAATCTGCAACCTCAGCTTCCTTTCCTCGTGTTCAGTAGATGACCTCCCCTCATTTGGAAGAATTGAGAATGTGATCAGCTGAGTGTTTTCATATCTCTGACTCAAAATGTTTTGGCATCTTCCTTGTCTTTTCTTGCTTTGTTCTTTCTTCGGAGGAAAACGTGTTTTTTTTCCCCCTTTACACACCTATGATCTTAACTGCTTCTTGATCTCCTACACTGCTACTCACTTCAGAATACTATGCTGTTTGTGCGTTTTCCTTTTCTTCCTTTGCACCACACTTCACTGGCCTTAAGTATACTCATGTCTCCCATCATTAAAAATAGTAACTCTTCCAGTCCAAATACTGCCTCAAGCCACCATACTTCCTTGCCTTCTTTTTCTACCAACTTTCTATTTTAAATTAAGTAATCCATCCTCACTCCCTCCACTTCCTTATTACCCATTCACTCCTTGCAATTTATCATCTTCTTCTTCCTATTCTGATGAAACTACCCCCTTAAGACCACGTGTAATTTACCAACTTAAAATTCCGGTGGCTTTTTTTCCCCCTCCACACACGTACGAGTAATTCTTTTTCAATTTCTCCCAACTGAAGGCATCTTTCTAAAATCTATTTTAAACTGAACATTATGGATGGGTCTCTATTAACTACTGAATTTAGCCTGGCCCGAGATGCTTAATACTTACGGACTTACACTCAATCACCAAAGGTTTTCTCTAACACTGCATGTGCTTGATGTTCTAAACAATTTGGTCTGTCTACTATTGTCTCTCGAACACTTACAATGTCTTCCTATCTTAGCATCTCTTAAACGTTCTGGCTGACAGTTCTACGGAGAAGGACCACACCCACCAGTCATGAAGCCTTCTATGGTCCCAGTGGAATGCCACTTTAAAGTAATTAATTTTTTGAGGTGTCTTAAAAATACAGGAAAATACTCAGTTAAGAACAATCCCAAGTACCCACTGCTGAGAATTAACCAACTTATTTGTTTTCATTTTTTAGTCCAAACTTTAAGCGAAAAGTATCAAAACATTATAATGGGGTTAAAGCTTATGTTCTTACCCAGCCCTGCCCCTCTGAAGCAGCCAGATCACAAATTTGCTAAATATTTTCCCAGTCCATGTATTTAAATCTCTAAAGCACATTTATGTATCCAAAAAACTATGGTATTATTTATATATCCAAAAACTACCGTATCATTTGTCGCTTTTAACTTAACATCTGGTGAAAAAATACAGTTCACAGTTCTAAAACTTGTTTTGTTCCTCTCATTTCAAGATCTTATTGTTCTGAGACAATTAAGTTTAAACACCATACAGATGTATCATGATTCTAATACAAACTATTTATATGATGTCTAAATAAAAAATCATATTATGTCTATCATATGCATGTATTTAATTTATTTTTCGTTTCCATATTGATGAATATCTGATTGATTTCAATTCTTTGTAATTGCAAGCCATTTCATGGCAAATATCCTCATCTTTCTCCCTGAGTGCAAGAATTTCCCTTTGGCTATACTTAGAAATGGAAAGGCTGAAACATTAAGTGTAGTTATTCTCAGATTCTCCAGGTAATACCAAGTTAACTTCCAAAGCAGTTTTAATGACCTTTTTTTCTATATTCTCCCCAACTTCTGGAATAATTAGATTTTTAAAACTGTCATTGTCACTTTATTTTTCACTTTTATTTTGCACAATAAAAGTGGTCCTTTTTCGTCTCTTCAATAGTTATAAACTTTCCTTTTTGGAAAATTGTCTTTTAATAATGTTTGCCCATCTTTTTGTAGGAGCTGTGGACATTCTTTATACACCCTCCAAACTGATCATTGTATATTTGGCAAATGTGTTCGTTTTGGTGTGCTGCTTCTCTTTCCATTTTACCCATTGTTCCTCTTGCCATTTACTAGTCTTAAAAATTTTAGTTCTGACAAATTTTTCCATTATTTCTTTTATTAATTATTATTAATTTTTTTGTTATTTTTTTCCTTTTTTTATTATTTTGTTTTGTGGTCTGACTTGTTTAAGAAATCCTTCCCTGCTCCAGGATCTTAAACTTATTCTCCAAGGATAAGTTTGAATCTTCTTCATGTGAGATTTTAATATTCCATGTATCTGGAGTTTATTTTTTCTTTATGATATGAGATAAGTCTTGATTGCATTTTATTTCCCTACATAGTACTAGAATCATGCCAGCACCATTTTTTGAATAGGCCATTATTTCCCATTTTATTTGCATTATCCTTTCTCTTAGACACCAATAATCTAGGTATGCTTTGGGTCTATTTCTGGGCTCACTATTCTGTTCTAATCATTTGTGTACCTATTGTTACATAATGACACATTGTCTTAATGACTACACACTCATTTGTTTATATAGATTAACATATCAAATAATATATAACATATATGTTTATATATATTATATATGTTAATAAGTCTTTGATAGCTGGTTAGAGGAGTCTTGCTTTTCTTTTAAAGAACTGTCTTGTTTATCACTGGGCTTTTAGTCTATATGAGTATTTGTTCAAGCCCATGGAGAATCTATTTGGAGCTTTTATTAGAATGACATTTATTTTGTCATATAAGTTGAATTATCTGTATAATATTTCAACTCTTTCATGAACTCAATGTATTTTTCTATTTAGGCCTATTTTTTTCTTTTTATAAAAAGATTTTGTTTTTAAGTAATCTCTGCACCTAGTGTGGGGCTTGAACTCACCACCTTGAGATTAAGAGTGATATATTCTATTGACTGAGCTAGCCAGGCATCCCTCCTTAGGCCTACTTTTACCTCCTTTGGTAATACTCTGTAATTTTGTCCACAGTTTGTACATCTACTGTTAGATTTATTCTTATTTTTGTGTAACTTATTTCTTATTACATTTTCTTATTGTTTATTGTTAGCTTATAGGGCTGTTAAATTTTATGTTGTTCATCTATCAACTGACTTTCATGAAATCTTTCATTAGTTTTAATAATTTGCAAATTCCCTTGATTCTTCCACATGCACAGTCATATCATCAGAAAAGAAAATGTCAAATTTTTTGATAACTACACCTTTCAAACATTACAGTTTCTGTTTTTCCTGGCATTAACACATGAACTAGACTGTCCTATAGTGTGGCTTTTTTTTCCCGTTTTTACTTTTTATATTTAATTTTTTTAAAGTATTAGTTGACTAAAGTTTGGCTGACATCCTCCCACACAAAGCTGAGTAGCAAGGATGACAGTGGAAATCCTCATCTAGTTCTCATTTTAGTGCAAACCTTCCTATTATTTCATCACTGAGAATTATGCTTACTGTTTGCCCACAGGATGGGAATTTGATCATCTCACATCATCACAAGAAGGGTGAATGCAGTACAATAAGATATATTGAGAGAGATACTACATATACATCACTTTTATTACACTATGTTATTATTGTTCTATTTTATTATTGGTTATGTTGTTATTCTCTGGGTGTGCCTAATTTATAAATAAAACTGTGATAGGTACGTATAGAGAGGGAAAAACACAGTGCATATAGGGTTCAGTACTATCCGTGGTTTCAAGCATCTGCTAGAGATCTTGGAACATATCCCCTGGGGATAAGGGGGGACTTATGTACTACTTCTGTTTGAAAAATTTCATCATAGCGATCCCATAGGAAAGGGAGTATTCTTATCAGATGTATTTTTAATATCTAGCTCTGTGCTTCATTGTAAGCGTCAACCTTAAGGAAAAATAAGAGATAAAAGTACATAATAAAGTGATGTGAAATGATAGATCAGGGGAATACCCAAAAGGACCTATGAATACTACTATCAGAAAAAAAGATGCATTAAAGAAAAAAATGATTTCTAGAGTTAAAGATGTTACCAATAAGAGCAAAAATCCACCAAAATATATGGTCATCATGAGTGTGGATGTGTACAGCAAAGGCAAACAGATGGAAAATTGACAAATCTATAGTCATTGGACATTTAAACACATATCTCTTAGAAATAATTTCTAAGAAAAGAAATTTCATAAAAATACGGGTGATATGAACAATATGAGTCCCAAACCTGATCTAATACTTACCTATAAGATCATGAATTAGTGCATGGAGAATGAAAATGCTTCTCAATGACCCATGGAACAGTTAAGAAAAGTGACCAAAGAGGTGCTGGTCTATAAATTGTATCCTTGACCATGATGAGAACAGATTCAATATCAGCAATAAACGATGATAGAGTCAATCACAGTGGAAATTAAGAATGTCTTAAAAATAATTTCTAGAGAGAAGTTTTAAAAACTGGTAGGATATAGCTAAGTCGTTCTTAGGGAAAATTTATAGCTTTAAAGACATGTATCATAAAAGACAAGGAAGATTAAATGTAAACAGGCTAAATGTTCAATTCTAGAAGCAAGAGTAGACAAAAGAGCAAATGCGAAGAAGAAAGGAAATGATAGAAATTGGGCTAGAAAATAATGAAAAAGAATATTTAGACATAACTAACAATGTAAAAGCCAATTCTTAGAAAAGGCTAGTGAAAGGGTTGGGAAATTTATAAAAACATGTGTTCAAAAAAAGAGGAAGAAAGCATTACTGAAATATAAATAAATTCAACATAAAAATATACAGTATTTTATTATGAAGTCAGACTAGTTTGTGTTACAGTAAAAATCAAGACAAAGATTTCAGTGGGTTAACAAAATAGAAACTGATTTATGCTTACCAAAGTGCCCATCCTATATCCACGTGACTCTCTAAGGTCCTTCTGAAAGTGGCTCATCATTCTAGAGTGCTGTGATCTTCTGACATTTGCTCTTGTGATCACCCCACACTGTTAACTATACCTGGGTAGACGGAGGTGACACCCATCACTTCCTGTCATATTGCGCAGGACAATCCAAGTCAGATGGCCAGGCCTTACACCAAGGGAGTGGGAAAATGGAATTCTCCTGAGTGCTTCCCAAGAAGAAGAAAACAAGAAACATAGACCAGTATTAGTAATATCTACCCATATTACGAATAACATTGTATAGATTTGGACATTCGGGGTTGGGAAGCTCAAAGGTCTTCAAAAATTTCAACTGAAAAGGATCTTCTCCAAGACACTGTCATTTAAAAAAACTAAAGACAAAGAGAGAATTTTAAAAACAGCAAAAGAAAAAAAGTATTCCTCATATACAAAAAAGCCAAACTCCTAGAAATGAGCAGTAGAATGGTGGTTGCTAGGGCCTGTGGAAGGGTGGGAGAAATAGGGAGATGTTGGTCAAAGGGTATAAGCTTCCCGTTAAAAGTTTTGGCGATCTAAGATTCAGTTTGGAGATTATAGCTAACAGTGCCACAGTATACACTTGAAAGTTGCTAAGAGAGTAAATCTTCAGTGTTCTCACCATACATACATTCTGGTAATCATTTAACAATTCACATGTGTATCAAATCATCACATTATACACCTTAAACTTACACAGTGTTATACGTGTATTATATCCCAATAAAACTAAGGGGGAAAGACTTGGTTTCTCCAACACTGTTACCCTAGCACATAAAACAGTGCTTGTCACTTTGTTAGTGATCAATACTTGTTGAATGACTCAATGAAGAAAGGATCCATTAATATTATCAGAGTCTTCCTAGAATCCAAGTAAGATAAGGACCGAGAACTCTCTAACAAGAACATTGCTGGTGACTTTGGCATGAATTGTTCCTGTGGAAGAATGGGTGTTGACTCCACTCTGCAGGTATAGTGAACAGCACAGAGTGAAGATGGGGAACAGAGAGAACTCTTGCAGTAGGAGAAAAGAAAGAAAGAGCAGTACCTGGAAGATATTGTGTAGTCATAGGCTTTTGTGTTTATTTTTTAAGAGCCGAGACCCTTGACTATATTTAAGTGCTAATGGAAGAAAGCCAGAACGGCAGAAAGCTAGAGAGAGAATAGATGGAAGATCCAGGAATGAGAAGGGCAGTCCTTCAATAGAGAGGTCCTAGGATGGCTGGGGAATGGGTCCAGGGCACAGACACGACAGCCTTAGACAATGGAGGGATGCCTTATCCTCTCTGGGTAGAAGAAAGCCAGTTTGTAGATATGCAGGGGAACTGAGGAAATTCCTGTCTGATCATGCTTAATTTTTCTGTAAAGCAGAGAGCACAGGCATTTGCTGGGAATTGGGAAAAATAATTTCCTGAGCTGCCTGGAAGTTCTTAATTTATATTTCTATGGAACCTATGTCATACCCTTAGGACCACCCCAGGAACTGTGAGTAATTAAGGCTTTTTAATAGGCCAACCGTAAGTGCTGATTTTCATAATCTATTTCCTAATTTATGCTGTTCTCCAGTAAGGAAACTGTCACGTTATTTGGCAAAGCTAGACATCTATCCCTCTTGTCATGACATTGATTATGAGGTTCCTAAAGTCTTTGCCTTCAGGGATTCCTTTTATACTATATTCCCCCTAGTCTTTATGTATTTGAAAGACACTGTGTAGCAGACAGATGACACTTATAAAGTAATAAATAGATTTCTAGTTTTGATTAATTTGATGCAACATTTGCTCATAGCCCAAAAAAGTAACTGATCAGCATGAGTAATCATGTTTGATTAATCTAATTCAAATCAAAATCAAAGGAATAGGACATTTTAGTTATCCTGTGCAATATTACTGAATATAAATGTATGATACTTCTTGGGTTTTCTAAAATATTGAGAACAACTTTTGAACTCCCTTTATTTCTTAATAGAATCATGGGGGAAAGACTACTCGTATACTGTGACTACTTGAACCTTGATTTTCGTTGTGGTTTAACTTCTAATCTTAAAAGTGTCCAATATTAAAACGTTTTCTTTCCCAAGTCAATGACGTGTAGTCCAATCACCCTTCATATATATTCACCTTTTATTTAGAATTTTAAGAAGCAGCAACCCTGAAAGTTAATGGTTGATTTAGCCTCTTCAGCAAACCAGAGAATCATTTACTAAATTACTTTGCTTCTGAAATAGATATTTCAACAAACCCAATACCTTGAAGTAATTAAGGTTTTTAGTTTCTCTTTGGGAATAATGAATGATAAGTTTATAATAAAGATCCAAAGGATGACTATATTTCAATTCTGATGTAAATTATTAAGATTATATTGAAAAAATATCTTCATTCAATGAATATATCTTGAGCTCCTTCTTTTGAGCCACATAACATTCTGGGATATGGATGTGGATATTATAATAAACACAAACCCTGTCTTTGTGTACCTTACATGAAACAAACAACATTACAAATAGCCATAGTATTATAAATCGCTTTAAGATGTAAGAAATTATAACAAATTGAAACACTAAGGGAAAAGATAATGTGCAATGAGGGATTATAACAAGAGAGCCTAATTAACTTTTAATTTTTTATTTAAATTAAATTTAGTTAACATATACCTTATTATTCGTTTCAGGAGTAGAATTTAGTGATTCATCAGTTGCATCCAACACCCTGCTCTTTACATCAAGTGTCCTCCTTAATGCCCATTACTCAGTTACCCCAGGCCCCCCACCCACCGGCCCTCCAGAAACCCTGTTTCCTAGAGTTAAGGGTCTCTTCTGGTTTGCCTCCCTCTCTGTTTTCATCCTATTTTATTTTTCCTTCTTTTCCCCTATGTTATCTGCTTTGTTCCTTAAATTCCACTTACGAGTGAAATCATATAGGATTTGTCTTTCTCTGACTGGCTTATTTACTTAGCATAATACCCTCTAGTTCTATCCAAGTCATTGCAAATGGCAAGATTTCATTATTTTTGATGGCTGGGTATAATTATATGTATTTATGTCACATCTTCTTTATCCATTCACCTGTCAATGGGCATCCAGGCTCGTTCCATTGTTTGGCTATGATGGACATTGCTGCTATGAACACTGGGGTACATGTGTCCCTTTGAATCACTGTGTTTGTATCTTTTGGATAAATACCTACTACTGCAATTACTGGGTCATAGGGTAGCTCTGTTTTCAACTTTTTGAGGAATCTCCATACTGTTTTCAGAGTGGCTGCACCACTTTCCATTCCCCCCAGCAGTGTAAGAGGGCTCCCCTTTCTCCACATCCTCGCCAACACCTGTTGTTTCCTGACCTGTTAATTTTAGCCATTTTGACCTATGTGAGGTGGTAAGGAGAGCCTAATTTCAATGAGAGATGAGAAGACTTCTTCACAGAAGTGCCATTTAAGCAGAAGCTTTAGTGTAAGTAGATCTTAGCTAGGGATTTCCAGGCAGAAGAAATAGAACCCTTGAATTCTGTCCGGTAGAAATGAGCTATGTATCCCTCTGTGCCCTCACTCAGGGCACGAGAGCCTGACGGGCACTTATGGGAGCTCAGGGGACATGAAACAATTACAGTGAATATATTTCTGTAGGAGCTGTATTTCTGGACTGTAAGAACATTTGCCAAAATGATTTCAGCAAAGGGTGACTCATTTACAGTAAACATTTTCCTTTTGATAGTATCTTAAATTAAATTCTGAAGAAGAAAGTGAAAAGGAAATCTAAGTGATTTGCTTGGGCCACAAAGAATATTTCAAATCTAAATACCATAGACACCATGCATACTGTGTGGCAAAAATGTAATCCATTCACTTCAGGAAAAGTTGAGATGATAAGAAAATTAAAATATAAATATTTCTACTAGTAAGCCACGCAGGTGATCACTTCCAAATCTTTACAGTCAGAAAGACCTAATGATTCATTTTTGTCTTCATTCCCATCCCTCACCTTGAATAAAGAAATGAAATGATAACCTTTGGTTGTCAACCTCCTTCTATTTGATTGCTGCCCAAGGGAACTCTGGTGATGACATAGTTTCCTCAGTATCATTTAGTAAAGAGGAAGGACATGACCCTAATTATAAATGTCACATGTCTTCAACGTAAAGGTTAAGTTACACAGATCAGTGCTATTCTTTATAAAAGAAAAGCAGCACAAAGTTAATGCATGTAATATTTTCAGTGTATGGTATTTAAAAGACACTTTTCTCTTCCTACAAACCCTTATTGCCTTATACTTGAGCCCTAAAAGGTATAACTGTTCTCTAATGGGATTCAGACCTATCAGTTCTCACCCCTTCCTTTTAGAAAGTGACTCTATCTCTTTTTAGACAAATAAGCTCCCAGATATATTTAAGGCTAGGAACCTAAGACGTAATAATGCACATGAAAAACCCATTGGGTTAGTACTTCTTCACCATTGCTTCACAACCCCTGGGATTTCATAAGGTAACCGCGAAGGACCTACAGATATAATATGCACAAAGTATATATTTCACACACAGATATGTACTATTATTTTTCAAATGTGTATAAGCCAGTGTGATAAAATGCATCATAATTTTAAATCACTACTGAGTTCATAATGACTTTATTGTTCATTTTTTAATTAACTAATTTTTTAAAATTAAAGATAAGTTATGATACTCCAAAAATTTAGAAACTATTACATGTTGAGTTGATTGATAAAAGCAGTGGTTTTTCAGCTTTTAATCACATATTACTGTCAGTTTAAAAAATTGAGCTTACACATCCCGATTGGTGTATATTTCTATTTAATCATTAGGCACATACTGCTATGCTCATCCATTTCTGTACTATATAAGAGTTTTTGAAAGAAAATGTAAAGCAATCAGCTAAAAAATAAATATAAATGTTAAAATTTCTCCCAGCACTCCTGAAATCTGGTCCAGCTCCCTTTTAGAAGCTCATTGGATAGAAAGAGAGAAAGATATTAAAGGTTGCTGGATGGAATAAGAGGAATGCAGTTAGTATATTCCGGGAGAAACTGCATAGGTCAGTTAGACCTTGTAGAGAGGGTTTCAGGGCATTGCTGACTTATTAAATTTTCTACTGACTCTGGCCGTTAGTACAGCAATAAATCAGAAAGGCACATATCCACATTGTCTCACCTGTTTTACACATTAGCACTGCTGTTTGGAAAGAATTATACACTGGAAGAGAAAAAAAGTCCTGTCCTGCTGCCTCATATGAAGAGACCTTTATTTGGAACAATGCCAATAGCCTGCTGTGTCCTTTGATTTCTGTCCACTTGACTGTGACCCTGAGTGTTGGGCCTGTTATCCGCACAGCAGAATGAACGAGGTGTTAGAGCTGGTCTCTATGGGGACTCACTGGAGCCTGTCACAGTGTCAGAACGAAATTTCTGGCAAGGATGTTAAATCCAGGTCAGTTTACATTTGATTTATATATTTCTAAGTTGGGAAGTAGGGGAACTATTGCTCATCCTTCAAAACACTTGGTTGCAGGGTGGAAGGGAGATGTTCCTATTTGTAGAACACAAGAAGCTATCACTTGATAAGGAAAAGGCTGAAAGACAAGGGGACCAGAACAAGGGGAGCCTGCTGCAGAGGTTACTCAGAGTCAGCCAGGAAGACCGAAGTTTTGAGAGCGGGGTCCTGGGCACAAGAGCACAAGGGAACTCTTCTGAAGAGTCTGCCCCTGGCGGTGGCCTGGATAGTGAGAAAGATTTCAGATACAAGTCAGAATGAGAGTGTTCTTCCATTTGCCCATGGTAAAGGTCCAAAGAGTGGCCAAATGAGAAGGGACACATAAGTGAGACCTTTAGCTAACTTCTCCCGAGTGAGGAAACCATAGTGGCCAACCATGTAGAACTACGAGCCATGCCACGCTTGAGAAGAAGCTTGGGAGAATGGAGAAGCGGAAAGATGTTCTCATCAGCATGAAGTGTTCTCAGAATGGGGATGTTGTTGCCAATTCTGTGGCAATTGTGATCATTGGTGAGAGGAGACTGGGCGATACCTCTCATCTGAGGGTTGCGGTCAACTGCACATGGAAATCACCTGGGTTCTACTTCATGTACTTTTGGGCACGTTTTCTTGATTTTTAAAGCCAAAGAGAAAGATAAGATTAAGGAGGATAGATGGACTTACTTGGAAATTACCTGGCACTCACAGAGGATACTCCCCTCGATGGGAAGTTAGAACTGTCTCTGAATAGAAGAAATGCAGGGACCATATGACGGGACAATCATGACAACTTTGAAGACAATAAAACAACACATATTGAACAAAACTAGCAATCAAAAAATAGCTTCTAAATACTTCTAAATTAAGGGGATGTGCATTTTTTAAAAAAAAAACATTGATTTTTATAAATCAGGGTTTAGTCTCAGTTAACAGAATTGGATTCAACAGGAATTCAAAGCTTTAAAAGCTGCAAGAAGTCTGAAGGAGTCATCCAAAGATTAAGACCACGGAACTAGCCCACCAAGGAAACTGCTACCACTAGCAGCATCGGGAAGAGGGGGGAAATAAAGAAGATGCAAGAATAATCCATGACCTTGGGGCCATACCATCCTAGCCTAGTACAATCCAGGCATCAGTGACCCAGCACCAGAGCTGCTAGATCCATCCCAGAAAAATAGAGAGGGAAGAAGCTTGCCAAGATGGGAGAGAGATAGGACAGAGACTCAAAGTCTCTGAGATTGATCAAGGTGAAAATGTGTAGGTCCAGGAGGGAATCGGCTAGAAGCATCACCTGAAGACTACATTCAGAGAGAGCAAGAGCCTGATTCATCAGGGCAAGTGACCAAACAAGAGGGAAAATGATTGAGAGTGACTAAAAGCTCTACTGCCCACTATAGTTTTCCTAAGAAATTGAATGACTTCACCCAGACATAGTATTTTTCATCTTATCTGTTACTTCTGAAATTGTTAGAATAGACAGAAGCTACTAGAAAAGGGCAAATCTGCCAGGCATCCACGTTGACGCCCACCGCAAGGCTCCAGTTCCACCGGGAGGGTCAGGGCCACCGGCCATCAAGAATATCAGGAGGAGGTTAGTGCCACCACAGAGATCTAGAAACCTGGCTGGACTTACACAGGACTGAGCTCCAGTGCTCTAGCTAGCTGTGGAAGCAGGAAGAAACTGATGAGTGCTGATGTTTTATTCCATCACACCATCAAACTCTGGGACTGTTCGGTGACACCAGTTCAACCTGATAAGAACATCTCAGAGGCCCATCTCTCACCCTTCTGAGTGGCCCACTCCCAAAGCTGGGGAGGCTTAATTAGTGGAGGTGTAGGACCAAGGAACACGATTGCTCAGGGGCTCATTGTTCCTCTAAAGCTGTTGTCCACATGCCTGGGGATTCCACCCCCAAAATTCCAGCGCTTAAATGGCAATCCAGAGGCTGAAGTGAGGATTAAATCTATGGATTGTATGTTGTTGCTGGATGGCTACACTCTGGATAGATAATAGCAATTACTTAATTAATTAAATCAATTATTTAATTTAATGATTAATTAATTAAAATAATTAAGATAATAAAAAAGGCCAATCAGTTTCTGTAATCCTGGTGAGAGGCAGAAATGAACAAAAAAAGAAACAAGTCTTACAAAAAACATTTTTGTCATTTAAAAACAAAAGGTTCAAATCCAGTGTCACAGGCCACAAGAAGAGTTGCAGAAGCATGGGGGAATTAGGTATTTGGTGTCACAGTCTTGGGACGGCCCCAGGATTTTATTACTGCAATTGCGTCTACCTAATTGCACCCTACTTTCAGTAGAAAATACACATATCTCCCTGGAAAAACCCATAAATGAAAGGGGTGCATAAACAGAACCCGGATGATGCATGAAGCCTTCTGGGAAAGCTCGGCACCATTGCTGCTCTCTCTGGAGTCCTTCCTGGATGAACTCAGTGGAGCTGACATGACTCCTTCCCACGGGTTTGACTAACACACCCAAAAGGATTCATAGTTCCCTGAATCCTTCTGAGCTTATTCCCCATTTCCTTATGTCTTCCCGGCACTTTCTTTGAGCACCCAGGATGTCTCATTAGAGTTTTACTTTGGGCTTCTGGTTGTTAGTCCCCTGCTGATGGTGACAAACCTGGGGAGATAATGTAGGCCACCAGTGCTCAGCTCATAGTCCAGCAGATTGGGAAGCGTTACCTGGAAGTGAGAAATGGATACTGTTTTGAGAGGAGGGGCTGCTAATAGTTTGCCTCTGCCACTAATTAGCTGGGCAACTCAGCATCCTATAATCTCTTTGAGCCTCAGTTTCCTTCTGTAGAAAATGAAAAGGACAATCTTTTAGGAGGCTCTTTAATGCCAACATCCTATGACAGAAGGCTGCTTTTGAGCAAAATCTGAGAAGTCAGGGGCACCTGGGTGGCTCAGTTGGTTGGGCGACTGCCTTCGACTCAGGTCATGATCCCAGAGACCCAGGATCGAGCCCCACATCGGGCTCCCTGCTTTGCGGAAAGCCTGCTTCTCCCACTCTCACTCCCCCTGCTTGTGTTCCCTCTCTGGCTGTGTTTCTCTCTGTCAAATAAATAAAATCTTTAAAAAAAAATCTGAGAGGTCAGAATGTGCGATGAAAACCAAAGATAACTGCACCAATGTATTTAAAAGAATAGCAAAGAAAATGACAAGCCTGAGTGCCCCTCTTTGGTCTTAGCAACTGGTCAAATTAATGACAGACAAACAAAGCCCATACAACACAGGCTCAGACAATTTGAGGTGTAAATGATCCAGTCCTTGGCTTATGCACCTCCCCCACTTTCATCGCTGCGTGTAACATTCTCTAATGATTCATTGATCCACTTCTAACTCCATTTTAAAAAGTGCTCAGCAAAAACACACCCCCATTACCTGCCGCTTTCTGCATCCTGAGGATGCCTATTTCTGTCTCCTAAAACAGTTAGCTTTGGACCTCAATCACCACCCAGCCCTCTGACCCTGTCAGAACAGAGTAAGCCCCTGCCCAGTGCTGAAAGCCTGTGCCTGATAGTCTCACCCTCCTGGGGTTCTGCCTTAACCCCTTGAAGTACACAAGCAAGCACTTACAGATACCATAAATCACTCTGATAGAGAAGAATCGAAGCTGCTTCCCTCGAACAAGCCTGGAGGATGTGTCTGCATTACCTTTGTGGCCAGCTGCCTGCAGCCCACACCTGGGGAAAGAGCATCTGGCCAGCCTTGCCTTGGGAATTCATCCCTGCCTCCATCCTTTCTCCCTTCTCACAATCTCCTTACCCACCAATCAGTCCAAAACAATCATATGAGGAAGTTACCTTTTCAAAGAACTTTTTCCCCTTCTTTCTCCCTCTCCGGGTCAGCCTGCATACTGCAAGCATTCATCAATACTTAATAAAGATATTTATATTGAGCCTTCAGCCAAAGTTCTCAAAGGACTTTGCAAGCATTGGCTCATAAATCTCTACCTAGGAACATTACTATAGGGTTGAAGATGGAAAAAACCAAGATACAAACTTGTTATGAGTGTCTCAAGGTCCCTTGGTGAAAGGTGCAAATAAATATTCAAGTGCACTCGGCATCCTTAAGGCATTAAGGCAAAGGGAAGGATGGGCTCAGTGCCTATGACTGTAGGGCACCAATTCCTATTCCTCCTCCCTCAAAAATCTCTCAAAATCCATTCCCTTCCCCTCCCAGCTATTGCTGCCTCTAGTAAATTCCTTCTAACCTTTCACATGAGCTTTTGCACACCTTTTCTAAATGACGTTTTACCATGTCTCCCCTCCCTAAAGCAATTTTTACTCCACCCTCTGGAGAGCCCCTTCTAATACATAAATCTGAGCATGTCACACTCCCTCTTAGAAAAAGACAGAATCTTCCAGCCACCAGAGCAATCCATTGAACTGCTAAAGTTGCATCAAATATATACACCCAAATTTTGTAGGTTTAAAAAGCCTCTTCCTCATCATTTTTCAGAGAGCCCATGGGTCTTACATTATATGCACATGTCATGCAATGACTTCTTGTGCTCCTTCCTCCAACATCAGGCTTCTTGCTAATCAATCCTACCTCTGCTGCCTTAGGGCCACCCACTTCCTGGCCACTGCCCAAGACTGTTCCATCACCCCATCTGAGCCACCAGCCATATTGCTAATCTCATCTGGACAGTCACAGACACACCCAGAAATAATAACTTAATCTGGGCACATTGTGGCCCAGTCAAATTGGTACATAACATGAATCGTCACAGAGAGAATTAATTTCTTGGCTCTTTCCAGTTTCTAGAGCTGCTTGCCTTCCTTGGCTAGTGGCTTCTCCCTCCTTCTTCAAAGCTAGCCATAGTCAGTTGAGTTCTTCTTACACTGAGTCACCTAAGTGCTTCTTCACTACATCTCCTTTTCTTGACTCTGACCCCTTCCCTGCCTCACAATTCTTTGTGATCACATCAGATCCATCCTGACAATTCAGGATAATCTCTTCAACTCAAGGTCTTCAGCTCAACTTCTTTCTATCTGCAACTTTGATTCCCTTGTGTCACATAACATATTATATTCACAGATTCTAGAGATTTGGACATGGACATTTTTGGGCCTCCATTATCCTGCCTACCATAGAGGGGTGTGAAGAGTGAGTGGTGGGGCAAGGATAGAGTAGAGCAGCTTACCTAAGCATGTGGTCTCTGGGCCCTACAGAACTGAGTTAAGATCTCAGCCTTACCACCTGCAGTCCCAGGACATCCAGCAGGCCACTTCACATCCATGAACTCAGCTCCATTGGCTAAAAAATGTGTAACAGTGCACCACAATAAAAAAGACTCAAGTGCAGAGCCTGAAACAGAAGAATAACAATTATATGAACTCTTCCTAAGTGCTCAGTAAAATTGCAGCTATTATTCTTTTGATGATGTTGATGATGATGTTGGTGTGACAGCCTGAGTTGACATTTGGTGAGCCAACATTCTAACAACAGGGATGGAAATCTAAGGATTAATACAGCAAAGTTCTGGAGCCTATGGTGGTCTTAGCAATCATCATTCCAAACTGGCCTGAGAACATTTGCTCTGGTTAGAGCCTAGAAATATTTGCTCTCTCTGCTTAATTATCTATTGCATCTCACTCTACTTTCCTGCCCTTAGGGCTTCAAAGACCTTGCCAGCATCTTCCTGACTTCAAGTTCACTGTCACTGGTAGCATCTCTAGATGCATAAAGAAGTTCAAAAGCACAATGAACCAGCTTAGGACCTGTGTCTCCAGCTGTCCTCTTCTCACCTACATGGTTAAGTAGAGGTGGTAGCCTTGAAGTAATTAAAAAGAATATCCCCATGTAAAATAAGCCCTCTTCATCTTAGAAAGAACACTCTGGGAAGTAGTGAAGCTAATGGCATATTAACTGACAGGAGTGATTTAGCAACTGTCATCATATAACAAAATGATAACATTTTGGGTTTCAGAGAGAGACTGACTTACTAGAAGAGAGTATCTCAAAACTACTTAGACAAAGTAGCAACCGTATATTTAAATCAAGTGACATTAAATATGAATATCAAGAAAAAGCTAAGAACACTTGCATGTCTTTCTTATTTTGTTTTTGGTAACATTGAGTGGGATTCTTATTTTAACATTTGTTCTGTGTGCTAAATTATTCACTGGGTGCCAACTTATTCTCTCTGCCTCCTGACTCATTTAAAATATAGCACAATTTTATATGGAACCAGAAAAGACCCTAAATTGCTAAGGAAATATTGAAAAAGAAGAACAAAGCTGGGGGCATCATGTTACCTGATTTCAAGCTTTATTACAAAACTCTGATCACCAAGTGGTATTGGTACACCATGGTATTGACACAAAAACAGACACATAGACCAATGCAACAGAGTAGAGAGCCCAGATATGGACCCTAAACTCTATGGTCAAATAATCTTCAACAAAGCAGGAAAAAATATCCAGTGGAAAAAAGGCAGTCTCTACTGGGAAAATTGGACAGCTACATACAGAAGAATGAAACTTGACCATTCTCATATACCATACACAAAGATAAACTCGAAATGGATGAAAGACCTCAATGCGAGGCAAGAATCCATTAAAATTCTAGAGGAAAATATAGGCAGTGACCTCTTTGACATCAACCACAGCAACTTCTTTAGGACACATCTCCAAAGGCAAAGGAAACAAAAGCAAAATGAACTTTTGGGACTTCATCAAAATAAAAACCTTCTACACAGCAAAGCAAACAGTCAACAAAACAAAGAGGCAACCCACAGAATGGGAGAAGATATTCCCAAATGACACAACAGACAAAGGGCAGATATCCAAGATCTATAAAGAGCTCCTCAAACTCAACACCACAAAAAAAGATGGTCACATCAAAAAATGGGCAGAAGACATGAACAGACACTTCTCCATAGAAGACATACAAACGGCTAACCATCGCATGAAAAGATGTTTGTCATCATTAGCCATCAAAATAGAGCTATCATACGACCCTGCACTACTGTAATTACTACAGTAATTGCACTACTGAGTATTTACCCCAAAGATACAGATGTAGTGAAAAGAAGGGCCATATGTACCCCAAAGTTCATAGCAGCAATGACCACAATCGCCAAACTGTGGAAAGAGCCAAGGTGCCCATCAACAGATGAATGGATAAAGAAGACATGGTCCATATATATACAATGGAATATTATGCCTCCATCAGAAAGGATGAATACACAACTTTTGTAGCAACATGGATGGGACTGGAGGAGGTAACACTGAGTGAAATAAGCCAAGCAGAGAAAGTCAAGTATCATATGGTTTCACTTACTTGTGGAGCATAAGAGGTAACATGGAGAAGGAAAGGAAATGTGAACTGGGGTAAATCAGAGAAGGAAATGAAGCATGAGAGACTTTGGACTCTGATAAACAAAACTGGGGGTTTTGGAGGGGAGAAGGATGAGGGGATGGGTGAGCATGGTGGTGGGTATTGAGGGCACTTGTTGCATGGCACACTGGATGTGGGGCATGAACAATGAATCTTGGAACACTGAAAAAATAAAATAAATTATTATAAAAATATAGCACAATTTTAAAGTCTAAGAATCTGAAGCAGAGATCACTGGTTGGCACTCACGCTGTCCATCTGCTCCGTGTGCCCACCAGTCCCATGATAAGGGTAACTCAACCATCAGCTGCAGAATTTCAGTGAGCCAGTGCTATAGGCATGCACTACCAATCTTGTGGGATGCCCCACAAGGTGAAACTTAGCAGACCTCCCTGAGCAACAGTAATTCAGTGACATGGGCAAAAGTTTGCTGAATCTTGCAGCTATCACCACCAAAGAACAAAGAGCCGCTCACATCCCATGGAAGCAAAAACAGCAGCAAAGTCCATACAAAAAACTAAAATATTCTGTTTACAAATCATTTTCATTAGTTAAATGCACAGCCAATTAAAACATTTCACATCAAGTTAAAAATCTCTTTTGCCGCCCCTGTAATTCAGTAGCTTATTTTCCACATCTTTTCCAATGTTTCTAAAGACATACATTTATACACAAAGAAATGTACATTATTGTTAAACATTAGTTAGAATCCTATAAACCAAACTGTAACTCTGAAAAGTTAAAAAAGGAAGCATATAAACATAAGTCAAAAATAAGTTACACAAATGACTGATAAACATTTGAAAAATACCCAGCCTTTTAAAAATCAAAGACATGTAAAGTAAAATAAGTTTATTGTTTTTACCATCAAATTGTCACAGGTCTGTTATACCAATATTGGCAAGGATATAGTGAGATGGGTTCTCTGATAACCCTGACAAAATACCAGGTTGCTATGACTTTTCCAAAAGACATTCTACAATAGTTGTCAAAGAACTGAACAAATACTTAGGCCTCGGACCTTAGTAATTTTATTATAAATGTTTATTAGATGTAGTTTAAAATACATGTACATAAATACTCATCTGAATTATACATCATATATAGAGAATTTATAGTAGACTCCTTATATAAGTTATGTGATTTTAACAGGACATATATAAGCATAAAAAAGAGAGGCTTTTGAAGAATTTTAAGTAATATGAGTAAATGAGTAAATGGATAAAAAAAAAAAAAAAGAGAGAGAGAGAGAAGAGAAACAAAAGAACACAATAAAAGTGTATATACACCAGGCCACCTGGGTAGCATCTGACTCTTTATTAAAGCACAGGTCATGATCTCAGGGCCATGAGACAGAGGCCTCCCCCTCTGCCCCCACACTGTGCTCAGTGCTAGGTCTGGAGCCTGCTTAAGAGTCTGTCTCTCCCTCTGCCCCTCTCTCCCCTTAAAAAAAAGTGTATATATACCCATACTCATTATGTAAAACACACACACACAACTAAAACTAAAATGATAACAGTGATTATCTTCCCAGCAGTGACATTGCTATTGATTTTTATATTATCCTTTGCACTTTTCCACATTTTGCACATTCTCTACAGTGAATAGTGTTTACTTTTCTAATCCAAAATATTTATGAAACTAGTTAAGAAATCTTGCCACAATTGGAATAAGCAGAGATTTCTTAAATAGGATACAAAACATGCTAAACATAATATAAAAAACATTGATGCAATAGAAAGCATGAAGACTAAGCCAAGAATTTGTGTTTATAAAAATGTAATAATGAAGAGAGAATGGAATCTAAAAGTGGGAAAAAATATATATATCTATCTATCTCCAAATAGAACATATTTATTTGTCCTATATTAGTCTGAGATATATTCTCTCCAGATAGATAAAGAGGTAGATATAGCTAGAGAAATATAGATATATCTGTTTATCTATTTAGAGAGAAATTTTTAGAAAACAGGAAGAAAAAGTCAAAGAATAAAATCTTCAAGCGAGTTCAAGACTGAAAGAAATAACTCACACAAAGGGATTGGTAAGTATATTCAAAGATTCTCACAATATTAGACTCCAGAAACATAAATAAATACACCAGGGGGCTACAACATACCCACCAGCATAACTAAAATAAAAAAGATGAAAAATGACAGAAACGTTATGTGGAGTAATTGCTGGGGGATTGGGAATTGGTACAGTGGCTTTGCAAGGTATTTGGAGGTTTCTATTAAAGGTAATTGTATACACATCTATGACTTGGCAAGCCCACTATTTGATGGCTAGACAGGGAAAGTGCATAGTTACATTCACTGAAAGGCAAGTATTAGAATTTTCATGTCAGTACTGCCTCAATGTCCATCAACAGTAGAAGAGATAAACAAACTGTAGAATATTAACACAGAGGAAATCAGGTAATCAGAATAAAAAAGAAATACCCACAATACAGAGGAACTTCACAAACATAATATCAATTGAAAGAAGCCAGTCTTGGGGCACCTGTATGGCTCTGTCAGTTAAGCATCTGCCTTCAGCTTGAGTCATGATCCCAGGGTTCTGGGATAGAGCTCTGCACCAGGATCCCTGCTCAGCAAGGACTCTGCCTCTTCCTCAGCCTCTCCCCCTGCTTGTGCTCTCACTCACTCTCTCTTTCTCTAATAAATAAATAAAATCTGGAAAAAAGAAGAAAGAAAGAAAGAAAGAAAGAAAGAAAGAAAGGAAGAAAGGAAGGAAGGAAGGAAGGAAGGAAGGAAGGAAGGAAGGAAGGAAGGAAGGAAGGAAGGAAGAAAGAAAGAAAGAAAGAAATCTCAAAATAGTACCTAGTGTATGATTCTACTTACATAAATCCAAAAACAGGCACAACTAACCTATAGTGGGGAAGTGATTGGAAGGGGCCATGGCAGATTTCTTGTGCTGCTAACATTGTTCATGAACTGAGCAAAGCTACTTGGGAAAGTTCATGGAGCTCCTTTTCATTGTTCTTACCTCATGGCTTTAAACCTGGAAAGGGGATTAGTCTTGTTACTCACATCAGCTATTCTCAGTTGTCTTGGTCTTTAATTACCACTGAGATACATTACTTGATTTGACTTTACCTTTCTTTGTTTCTCAGGAGATGTGCAGGTATTTTCTGTCTGAATCTAAAGACCTTTGAATTTGCAAGGATCCTAAGAGACGGCTGTGTTTTCTACATGCTGATAATTTTGAACATGATGAAATTTTATATTTTCTTCTTCATTTTTAGGACCATATATTTCTTCTGTCTGTAAAAGATTAAACAACTGAATTTGATTGCTCTAATGTTTAGCTTAACTCTGATCACAATATATAATATCATTCTACTGAAGAAGACCAAACCTATATCATAGATAATTTTGTTTAAAGTAAGTCTTGTTAGTAAAACAACAACAACAAAAAAAAACAAAAAAAACAAAACTTTAGTGGAAAATGTATTCAAATTAATTTTTTTTTAATTTTTTAGAATAATATACAGTATGGGGTGCCTGGATGGCTCAGTTGGTTAAGCATCTGACTCTTGGCTTCTGCTCAGGTCACAATCAGAGCCCTGAGATCAAGCTCTGAGTCCGCCTCTGTGCTGAAGTTGGAGCTTGCTTAAGATTCTCTCTCTCCCTCTCCCTCTGCTCCTCCCTGTTGTATGCACTCTCTCTCTCAAATAAATACATATTTTTTAAAAAAGAATGATATACAGTAGTTGTGGCTCCAGCTTAAATACAGACAGAGATCCAGATTTTTCGACAGTTCCATAGCTTGAAGCCTTTGTCTTTCTTAGCTTTCAGCAGGATTCACATGTTCAATTGGGATAATAACATCCTTTTATTTTATATGGCTATTTTTGAGAATGAAATGAATAGTGTAATATTGGCCCACTGTGAAATCTTCATACATTTTAGCTATTATTATTATAGCCTCATTATAGAGAACTTGGAAGATAGAGAAAACAAAGAAAAAACTCAGATACAGCCTTGTGATCCTTTATCCAACATGGCGGTGACCATTTTCAGGACCCTCCCTGTGTACTCTGGATTATAGAGTGTCCCCTCCATCTCATGGCTGTGGCCCCCACTGTGCTGCTGAGAGGTAAGAGCAGGGTGGAAAGCTTTGATCAGGAAGCCCAATTTACCTCAGCTAAGCCTAAAGTTGGTCAAGTCATTCATATTCTTGGAACCCCTTCCAACTCTGACATTCTATTATTCTGTCTCCTCATCCATCAATAACTTTGCAGTAAAAATATCATCTTATGTTCTGTCACACTGGTTCCCTTGTATCTGCAGACTAAACATGCCCTTGATGGATGGGATCTCTCTGCATGGTACCAGACACCTGGCTACAGCCATTTTATGTTTATTTGCTTTGGCTTCATGTCGGCACTGCCTAGATTAGTCACTCTATAAGTTATAGAGGAATTATAAAGGGGTACATCTTAATGACTAAAAATACAAGGCTCTTTGGACATCTTTCTCATATTTTCAACAAGATGTTTAGTACTTTGGCCTCTTTTCCAAGGACTGTGACTTTTAGCTATTGAACATAATAATAAATAACCATACCTTAAATTATATTCTATATGGAAAATTTCCTTTTCATTCCTTTATTCAGCTATCTTCCTGTTACACACCCTCTTGGTCTGCTAAATATCTGCTTCTTAGTACTTCATTAGTTTAAATAATTTCTCCTGCAAAATTTTGAATTTTGGTCTTGTCACTATATGGTGGTTCTGGGAGAATGGTAACTATGTCAGTTTTTTCATTTTGCTATCTTCAGAGCATATCACCGTATCCATCATGTGGTTTACAGCCAATACATATGAACACTTTTAATAACATTTATAGTCCCTGTACTGAGGAGACAACTACATCTATTAGACAAAGCACTCATTAGCAAAGCAGACACCAGTAGTCATACAAATGTTTTGTAAGATCAGACAATTCAGAAAGTTTCACTGCAGGAAGATAGGACAACTATCAGAGGCGGGATTCTCTGCCTTTTTGTCCGCATGGTGCAGTCAAAACCCACATCAAACCAGTGGCCAAGTAGGGGACCATTAAAGGGTAAGTCTAGGGCTCCATGCTTGAGTGTAGGTTAGAAATTCAGCTGTGTACGTCTAGGCACTTTAGGCTAGAGTAGGAGGGTGGGTCTAAACTCTTTTAGTGAATCCACTTGCCATTAAAACTTAAAAATTTCATCCATGAGAGCTCTAGTAGTCATCATGGTAATAAGTCACTAGTTTTTCCTGACACTTAGTACACTAGAGTATTGCTTATAATGGAGATACAGTTTCTAGATGGCTTGTAGTAGCTTCCCCAAGAGACAGAGCTGAGGACCATTGGCCTCTAGATTGGGTGCTCTTAATGGCGAGTTAGTGCATGACTCCCTGGATTAAGCATTAATTGTCTGGAACATACATAATATCACACTGATAAACTGAAGCATTTTAAAATGAACGTGTGAGACTGTAACACTCTGTCCAATATCACAATTAAAAAAAAAAAAAGAGGAAGACCTCCCAAGGCTGGGTGAAAGAAGCATCTTCTAAGAAGGAGGGGACCAGTTTGCAACACCTCAGACCCTTTATACTTCCCTTCCCTCCGCCTGGAAGGTTCTTCCCTTAAATGTTTACATGGATCCCTCCATCACTTTACTCACACTTCTGCTCAAAGGAAAAACCTTCCACAGAGAAACTTTTGCTGACCAATCAATACAAAATATCTCCCACCATTGCTCTCTGTTCTCTTAGCAATTTACATCTTTCTTCATAGAATTTTTCCTATCTGAAATTATATTCTATAACTTCTTAAAAGAATTTTTTATCTCCATTTTCAGAACAAGCTACACAAAAAGGAAAGATTTTTGTCTTGAACTCTATCCTCAGGGCCTCTAACCATTCTAACCAGGTACAGCACTGCTCAATAGCAAGAATGGATACATCCACACTTCTCTCTGAAAATATACATGGAGAGATGTCCAGAATGGTAGTCCTCTAACGATAACCATTATTTTGGGACAAGAACGTTTGGAGTGAGCTTTTTCTTTCCTTCTTTTTTAAACTTTCTTTGTTTAAATCCTTGCAAAGGATGATCATTTTCACATGCAAAAAAAAATCATGAATTAAAAAAAATCATCTCTACCGACAGGTGCAGTGTAGGAGAATGGTTTTAGCCCTTGGCAGAAGATCAGCAGATATGGGTTCACCTCCCAATGGGCCACTTACTTCAAGTGTTTCTTCATTTTTAAGTGGATATGCCAACACCAGTTCAATGGAGATAGTCCAAGATAGAATACATGTGAAGATGCTCTAGCATTGTGTATGCACTAACAGTTTTTTAAAGTCATGTTTAGTGAGATATTTACTTTCAGTAAAATTCACCCTTTTTAATAAATTTAGCCACCACCGCGATCAAGATACTGAATATTTTTATCACTCCTAAAAGTTCCTTTATGCCCCAATAAGATCTTTTAAAAAAATAAAATAAAAAATAAATCCATACAACTCGGGAAGCCTGGGTGGTTCAGTTGGTTAAGTGGCTGCCTTAGACTCACGTCATGATCCTGGAGACCTGGGATCGAGCCCCACATGGGCTCCCAGCTCTGCGGGGAGTCTGCTTCTCCCTCTCTCACTCCCCCTGCTTGTGTTCCCTCTTTAACTGTGTTTCTCTCTGTCAAATAAATAAATAAAATCTTTTTAAAAAGATAAAAATGAACAAAGATCTTATTTATTTGAGAAAGACAGCAGAGCAAGAGAGCACACACTAGTGTGGGGAGGGGCGAAGGGAGAGGGAAAAATACTCCCTGCTGAGCAGAGAGCCTTATGCCAGGTTCTAGGGCTCTACTCTAGGACCCCAAAATCATGACCTAAGCCAAAGACAGATGCTTAACAGACAAGCCACCTAGGTGCCCCAAGCTGCTTGTATTTCTTAAAGTGATGAATTTACCTTTTAGAAAATCTCTCCATTTGTTCTGAGGGGTAAAAAGGGAAAATTAAGTACCTATTTACCATTCTAGAGAAACACCTAAAGGCAAGGTGAACAATGGTGAATCTCCAAGCTGAGAAGTTAGGAGCTATTTTTAGTAATATAAACTATGAGTATGTTTTAACAGAACTAAGTAACTTCCTTAAGTGGGGGATTAAAATTCCTTAAATTATGTAGAGTTCTGTGTGTTCTCCAATGAGTATTTGTTTGCAGGAATATAGAGACACAATAGAGGGAAAAGAATGAAGACATGCAAACACTTAGGTTTTTTTAATGTCATGTTGACAAAAAAGACTGAAATCACCCCAAGTGGACAGTTTTGTTTTGCTTTTTGCCTTTTTTCTTTTTTAAGATTAACCTAGACTTTGGAAAAGTACATAGGTAGGACTTTCATGATGCTCAAAGAACACAACTACATGCTGGGGTGGGGTTTATTCTGAAATAATAATTTTTTAAAAATCAAAGTATAGGGGTGCCTGGGTGGCTCAGTTGGTTAAGCGACTGCCTTCGGCTCAGGTCATGATCCCGGAGACCCAGGATCGAGTCCCACATCGGGCTGCCTGCTCAGTGGGAAACCTGCTTCTCCCTCTCTCACTCCCCCTGCTTGTGTTCCCTCTCGGGCTGTGTTTCTGTCAAATAAAAAAAAAAAATCAAAGTATATCTGAAAATAAATACACCTAACAAATAAATAAACAAAAGATATTCCTACTGCCTGCAGCATAAGAAGTCAATTATGAAGAGCAGGCTTTATATGAGGATGAGAAAAAAACATGGCCTCTTCTCCCTGGAGCCAAGCAGTCGGGATTTGCTGTCAACTCGGAAACATAAGAATGCTTTATTTATGTCATTGACATTTATGTCAAGTGAGATCTCAGTAATAAGATGGGCTGGGCAGAAAGTGGGGAGCAGGTGGGAATAGAGCCTTGCCTCTTGAAGACAAGTTGGTGGAGATCCTGAAGTCCATTTGGGTCTCTTTTATAGTTTTTCTTCCTTTATCTGTGCACCAACCAAGTAAAACTTAACTAAAAGAAATAATTGTTCTTCAGCTGTACTATGGAGACTTAAGAAGGGGTTAGCCTCATGTTTTGGACACAAGAAGAGAGGTCCCCTTCTTCCCAAGGCCAGGATTTTAACAGTACCCTTGTTGGCTGGTTACAACAGTATTAGAAGAAATATGGTACCTTGAGGGTCATGGTCATCAAAGTGAGGGATTTGACCAAAAGGACAGAGCAGCGTATGGGACCCAATCCTGATCGCCCCCAAAACAGCTATCTGGGGATGCTTAGCTATGCTGAGGGGACATTTTGTAGGAAGGTAATTTCTGGCAAAACTTGGGCACTGAAAAGAACCATGACCTTGTAATGTTCTTACATGGTGCTAAGGGCCTGGACTATTTTGTAGGATGCTTATCCCAAAGCCTGCATATTGTACATAATTAAGTCATCAAATATCTAAAAACTAGGAATTCAAGTCTTCATTTAACTTCTATGCAACAAAGCCTAACTCTTAAAGAATTTAAAAATACTCCTCCTTTACCTGCCCTTCCAAATCTAAGAGATTTATGTCAAGTGAGATCTCACCCTGAATGGAAAGGAATGTTAATATAAATTAAGGATTTACATGGGAGAATGGGTGTGACTTCTTAAAGTGTTCAAACTTTAAATATAATATATTGGGGATGCCTGGGTGGCTCAGTCGTTAAGTGTCTCCGTTCAGCTCAGGTCATGATCCTGGAGTTCCAGGATCGAGCCCTACATCGGGCTCCCTGCTCGGCAGGAAGCCTGCTTCTCCCTCTCTCACTTCCCCTGCTTGTGTTTCCTCTCTAGCTGTGTTTCTCTCTGTCAAATAAATAAATAAAATCTTTTAATAAATAAATAAATAAATAAATAAATAAATAAATAAATAAATAAAATAAACGCTTATATATTAATACATTAATGGGTTCTTACTGTTGTCTTTGTAACCCCTCCACCATAATGCCATATGTGGAGTCTGGACGTTCAATCACCTAAAACACACAGATGCATCATTAAGGGGTTTGCAAAATGACTAGTCCAATGCCCTGAGATGCAGATTTAAAATCCAATGGTGGCTACTAGGAATTCTAGGTGGTGGTTTTCAATATAGATGAGAATTTTCTATGTTCTGAAATGTCTGGGGACCCTAAGACAGCAGCCATGATTCCAGGAATGTTTCATTAGTTGGTATCCATTTTGTAGACCCTATCTGAGGATACTGGACAGGGACAGTATTGGGAATGAAGAACCCCCCCCCTTTTTTTCCCCACTCCCAGAGATGAGGTGGCTGCTATTTTTCCTTCCCACCTTCCATTCCCCTCCCCCTCAGGCTGTGTCCAGTCCTCTCACAGGAGAACTGGGTGGAAGAGGAGAGCCTGACTCATGTCAATCAAGCTCAATTTTATTTCAGAGGCTTAGTCCATTATTTTATTCAATATATTTAAATATAATATAGCACGTTGTTGAATGCAGTATATTTTTAAATGTCTAGTTAGTCTTTTTGTGGTTTTAAATTGCTCTGAAATATGTTTCTTTTCTGAGAGTGATGTTTAAAGGCCAGGAAGTCACTTACATTTTTATTATTTCAATGATATTTTTCATTAAACCATATGGCTCTGCTTTGTCATTAATTAGACATTAACCAAAGAACCCATCACATTCAAGCAAGAGCTATATTCAGCAAAAATCAATATTTTAAATCCTAGCCTCCAGCTCTTCATGCAGAAAGGTCTTAAAATAGAAGCTCTCCACACTATTAGGAAAATTTAAAAAAAAAAAAAGCAAAAAAGACCAGCAATAAAACTGTTGTACATGTCAAAATATAACTTGATAATAATTCACTAAACTATCTCTATAATGCCAAACCTCTAGGAAACTTTTAATATGTAACATAGACCCAGGTAGGTCTATGTTAAAAACACATTTTTTTTTGTTTTTGTTGCATCAATGTAAAAAAAAAATGAATCAACAAATGCATATAGTCCAGCCCATAGATCACAGATTTTATAAATCACAGAGACAAGGTTCAGAGATGTCAAGTGCCTGTCCAAAATCACACAGCCAGAGAGTGACTAAACTGGTATAAGAACATGTGTTATCTGGTTATCAAACCAAAACTGTTTCCTCCATTCTACAGATATCTTGGACTTGGATTTTAAAAACCCTAATTCAGTTTAAAACTTTAAATTCTTTTCCTAGAGACATTCTGTCCCTGTGATGGTTAATTTTATGTGTCCAATTGGCTAGACTAAAGTACCTAGTTTGGTTGAACAACAGACCAGACGTTGCTCTGAAGGTATTTTTTAGATGTGATTGAAATTTAAGCCAGTAGATCTTCAGTAAAGAAAATTTCTCTCCATAATGTGAAGGGGGCTTATCCAACCAGTTGAAAGTTTTAAGAAAAAAAGACTTCAGGGCTCTCCAGAAGGAAGAAATCTCCCACCAGACTACTTTGGACTCAGGAATTCAGCATCAAAAGTGAAATTGATCAGAAAAGAAAGACAAATCCTATCTGATATCACTCATATGTGGAGCCTGAAAAAGCCAAACTTGGGAAAACGGAGGGTAAAGTGGAGGTTACCAGGAACTGGGGTAGGAGAAATGAGGAGATACTGGTGCAAGGTTACAACTTCTAGGTACATGATTAATAAGTTTGGGGATCTAATTTACAGCATAGTGATTGCTAATAATACTGTTTCATATACTTGAATAATGCCAAGAAGAGATCTTCAGTGTTCTCACCACGAAAAAAGAAATGGTAATCATGTGACATGATAGACATGTTAACTAATGCTGTGGCCATAAGTGTCTGGCAATATATATGTGTATCAAATTAACACACCATACACCTTAAATTTACACAATAGAATGTGTCAATTATATCTTACTAAAGCTAGGAGCAGATTTCCTGCCAAGCTACCCTACAAATTTGGGATTTGTCAGCCCCCACAACTGCATGAACTAGTTCCTTAAAATATTTGCCTATTTATATCCATCCATCCATCTATCTATCTACCTACCTCCTTGGGCTCTGTTTCTGTGGAGAACTCTAATATAGTCCCTAATAAAATTTGCAGATGAACAGAATTCAAAAGATGTTTGTTGTCTTATGGGTCAAGCAATGTTCTGGGCTCTAGGCAATAAGAGGACCATAGCGGTCATCTTAGAGCATTCTGAGGTGGAAAAGGGACCATGAAGTCACCTCATCTTGTGGTAGATTACTATAAAATTTTGTACATTCAATTAGGCATGTTCCTGAAGAATGAGATCATCCATCCAGTTGCCTGATGTGAAGCCCCCACTGTCAGATCTATTCTTGTTGGGGGTCCTAGAATCTTCATCCCTCAACATTCTTCAGCCATCTTCTTGGAAATTGGGGCTCCCTCTTTCTTGATAGAAAGTGTCCTATACTTTTTTCTAGGAACTATCTCAGCTGAAAATTATACCTAAACATTTTCACTGAAATCATTCAGTGAAAATCATTATATGAGGCAGTTTATGCAGGTAAAACTTAAACTGTACTTGTCCACTTTGGTTAATACAAATAAATTCCTATTTAAAGGATGAAATACATGAACTAAGTTTTCACAATACTCTAAAGTATGGGTAAATTATTATATAATACAAGCACTGTAAAAGAAAGGCCTCTGAAGAATGAGGGATCCCCTCCAATTCCTCATTATTACAACACAGCAACATCTCAGCTCAAGGAGAAACCTACCCATTGGCACAAACTAAGATTGTTCCCATTCCATTGGTTGTTGGGTTAGAATTCTGTGAGTTCTGTCAACCCCCTAGCAAAACTAACTTTCCCCAAGCCGCAGACTTACAGACGTCTACTCATCTATAAGACTATCCGTTGTAAATTCTTGAAGGAAATCTATTGTAGTTTTCCACACCACTACCACCCCATCTGGGGAGACCACCTATGAAAGTGCCCTCTTAGCTTGACAAGCCTGGGCTAGCGCTGAAAGAAGAAAGTGGTAGAAAAATGATTTCCCTGAGAGAAGTTGCTTCCACTCCTCACTACTCTGAGGATACCAGAGTGACTGATAGTTGCTAAATCCTCATCAGCAAGTTAATTTATCTCAAATCTTGAAGCAGCCAGGAGTTTGGATGACAGGATTTTACTCCCAGAGTGCAATCTTTTCCCTTGATCAAACTTCTGTTGTGATCTACAGACCTGCCACGGCTCACAAAGATCTGCGGTATGGGAGGTCACAGAACTTCACCAGGTGAGAGGAAAAGGCTGCGCTCCAGCATCCTCCAGGAAGGATGCGAACACACCAAAGACTCACCATTGCTGCGGGTCCGCAATTCCTGTTCTCTTCCTGCTCCGCAGACTCAGCCTTCACTCGCAGCGCATGCGCGGGGCCGCAATTTGAGACACACATTTTCATCCGTTAGTGCCAACTTCTAACACTGACAGCGGATGATTTTACTTCGAGATTACTTCGCTTCTTTATGAAGTTGGTTTAGAAAAAAAAATCTGCCTGGACTTTCTTCCAAAACAAGCCAGTATTGATTTATAATTGTTTATTAGGTATACAGCGCACGCTGCCCAGCAGGGGAAATATAATGGACTAGAGATCTTAGAGGTTATGCCCCAGAGAAGCCAGACAGCTTACATTCTTATAACACTCAAACAATATTAGGGTCATTTGTTATACAGGGTTGAAAGTTGAGGTTTATTATTCGGATTCATAAAACAGGGTTACGCTTATGGAAAATTGGTCGATGGGTTGTCACCAAGTAACTGCCTGACCTCTGGTACCACTCAGGGTTCAACGAAAGAAGCAGAGTCATTAGGTGATATATATTAAACAATTCACTGCAAAGAATTGACTTCTGTGGTTGTCAGGGGTTGGGAGGAGGCAAGTCTGTAGTCTGGGGCCTGCTGTCAACAAGGCCAGACTGGAAATCTCATCCACGCAGACATAATTAAATCTGCTACCTAGGCAGAATTTCTTCTTCAGGGAAACTCACACTTTGTTCCAAAATCCTTCCAACTGGTTGAACTGGGCCCACCCAGATTATCTAGAATAACCTCGGTACTTTTAGGTCACCTGATTAGCAACCTTAATTCCATAACCTATTGGATGTCTAGGGGGCTATTTTTCTGCCCACACATCTCTCTAGTAATCTTTTTTGCAGTTGTGGTTGAGGGAGAGGCAGAAACTTCCTCCACAGGTCAAGAAATACTACCTTCTGCCCTAGCATCATTTCTCAAATCGTCCCCTAAAAGGTATCTGCCCTTCTTTTCTTTCCAAGGTCTCCTCTGTGGGTGTCTCACTACTTTCCTTGGCTGATAGCACTTCGATATGAAGGAATTTGTGGGAATTTTCTCCACCCACACTTACTACATCCAAGTGATTGCTTCCAATCCCCCAAGGAAGTATTTGAAATTTTTATTCCATTTTGAAAGAAGACAACATTTAGTAGGAATCTATGTTGGGGGATGAAGATGTTTGTGATATTTGTTTATTTGGACAGTGTGGGTTGTATGTTTCCATTCAGGTCTCAAAATAACAATTTGCCAAAGATTATGATTAAATATTAAATTATAAAGTGTGCATAAAAACACTTTTAAAAGGTTACAATACTATTGCAATACAATACGATACAATTCAATAAAAAAAGAGTCGAATTCTATAGCTTCAAAACAACTAAAGATCATCTACTTTCATTTAAAATATAATGCATTTGATTTTTTTTTTTATCTTTGATAATTTTTTTGATGCCTCTTCTGAAAGTTCAGAGGAAAGTTTTCTCCAGAGATTTGGACTTCCCTTCATGTTTCATATCTCAAGATATCAACCTCATTTTCAGGGTAAAACAACTTATATATAATTCATCTTTACATTTCTAAACCCATGAAAATGACCTTTGATTTCCAAAGAATAGTAACACAAGTAAGCATTGCACGTTACTCACATCCATGTCCTTCAATGTTCCTGCGAAAGTTTATATCTTATCTTTTGGTTTAAGAAAGAGTTCGGACATTACTGTGGTTTTTCTAGGTCCCGTTTCAGAACTCCCTTTATACCATCAGTTTTTGTAAGGAGTTTGGATTGCTCTTGCTATCTTCCTGACCCTTCAACACTGTATTTGGCAGTGGACTTCAAATGGCCTTACACATTTCTGCTGAGCTATCTGTAGTCCTGCCTGTCCTCTTTGTAAGCAGAAGCACCCTTTGCAAGGCAGTAAGCCACTTTTCCCTTTTTTATTTAACTAACTTTGTATGTCCAGGACTGTAAGACACTGGAGAGAAACCAGGAAAATCAGCATACTGCTTCCTCTTAACTTTCCTACTTGGTCATGCCATTCCCTATTAAAAACCCTTTGTGACTCCCATTTCCCTCAGGTTAAATCCCAAACTCCTTAGACAACCCAGGAGACTCAGATGCTCTGGCCCCTGCTATACAATCCACTGTGGTGTTA
>PITA01016923.1:0-44963 GCA_004023965.1 Spilogale gracilis | reverse complement strand
AAAAAAAAAAAAAAAAAAAAAAAAAAAAAAAAAAAAAAAAAAAATCTCAAAATAGTCCCATTAAGAGGAATCGCCTCAATCTAATGACACTATCGTAATAACTTTAAGCTAATTTTCTATGTGGAAGTTTCATATTTTTCAAAGACATAATTTGACTAAAAGCATAGCTAATTTAAATTAAAAGGGGATTTTTGGAATAGCAGAGTCCAAACATGAGACGTGAAAGTTCATAAAAGCAAAAACTTACTTTTCTGTTAACATTAACTCCAAGTTACAGACATTTCCCGTATGAGATGAAATAAAAGTAAATATGCACTTATGAAAATCTCACTTTTGGGACACCTGGGTGGCTCAGTCATTAAGCAACTGCCTTCGGCTCAGGTCATGATCCCAGGCTCCTGGGATCAAGGCCCGCATTGGGCTCCCTGTTCAGCGGGAAGCATGCTTCTCCCACTTTCACTCCCTCTGCTTGTGTTTCCTCTCTAGCTGTGTTTCTCTCTGTCAAATAAATAAATAAATTTCTTAAAAAAAAAGAAAATATCACTCTTGAAGTCACATAAATCAGCTTCTGATATTTTAATATGTTCATGACACATTAACATATATTCTTTATTAAGTCATAAAATTTCTAACATATATCATTCAAGAGCTTATGCCAACAGTACTATTTAGATAATGTAATGATTTTAAAATAATTTACTTTTCTTTCAGTTGACAATATTCCAAATCATAGAATGTATCTTCAATTTAAATATAATGGGGAATGTTATATAAATTCACCTTGAGAAAATAAGTCTACTTCTGATAATGGTATATGATCATTTTTCCCATTTTTCCTTATGTTCATTAATATTGTCTCTTAAGATAATGTCTTAACAAAAGAATATCCTGCAACTTGCCCTCTAAATCAACATTTCCCTGTTTCACATTCTCTGCTTTCTCTAAGACAATGAATAATGTTCCATGAAATAATAAACTTTGTACAGTTCTATTTTTTTGTTCTAAAAGTAAGTTTAATATCCTCGTGGCACAAAATCCCTGGCATATTTATATTCCATTTACTACAAGATAATCTGCCTTTGGGGCACCTGGGTGGCTCAGTTGGTTAAGCGACTGCCTTTGGCTCAGATCATGATCCTGGAGTCCTGGGATCGAGCCCCACATTGGGCTCCCTGCTCAGAGGGAAGCCTGCTTCTCCCTCTCTCACTTCCCCTGCTTGCGTTCCCTCTCTAGCTGTGTTTCTCTCTGTCAAATAAATAAATAAAATCTTAAAAAAAAAAAAAAAAAGATAATTTGCCTTTAAGAAACAGCCTGCTATACTTGAGAATGCCAGGAAATCACATGACAGCTGACCCAGTAGGTGAAAACATTATATTAGATCCACACATGAAATGCATGAGCTCTTCCTAACTAATCATCATTTTGGTCTCTGACATTTGTTCAGTGATAGATGATCTGTCTTCTATCTTCTCTTCCTGTTTCAACATGTATCTGTGATATGATTCAATGATTACTGCATATTAAAAATTTATCCTACCTAACATATCTACTTGAAGCCAGGTAGGCATTAATCCTGATGAGTTCCTACTTTTACTACTCAGTACAGGATGAATTTCAAGGTCTTATTAATGACCAACCTTCAAAGAGGTTGCACTGATGAGGGAAGGCAGGAAAATAAATTTGCAAACCAATAAATAAATGAGAAGATTTCCAATTCTCTTACATGTTGGGAAGAAAATAATAAAACAGGGTATACAGCAGGTGAGAAACCTGAAACAGCTGAGCTTTAGAGACATGTGTAGGAGAGACAGAGAGATAGCCAAGTGGCTGCCACCGAACAAACCAGTGGGAGAGGAAATAGGTGAGATAAGACACGAAGGAGTTCAACTTTCTTCTGTCATTGCCAAAGTTCTAAGCAGAGGCAAGATACAAGCGGATACAGCGGGAACTCTCCAGCTGTTGTGGAGGTGAACTTCATTTATTTTTCTAAAAGATTTTATTTACTTATTGAGCGAGAGAGATAGGGAGAATGAGTATAAGAGGGAGTAGGGAAGGGGAAAAGCAGGTTCCCCGCTGAGCAGGGAGCCTGATGGATGCAGGGTTCAGTCCCAGGACCCAGGGATCATGGCCTGAGCCAAAATCAGATGCCCAACCGAATGAGCCACCCATGTGCCCCTGATGAGGAACTTCAAAGAAGCACAGGAGAGCAGGGTGGCCGGCCAGGAGCCTGCTACAGAAATCTTGGTGAGAGGGGATGGAGGCTGGGCTTCATTTTTAAGAGTGAAGATGATATGAAGTGTGAGGTTCAACTGAGGTGAGAACCATCTGTGTAATTTTTTTAATATTATAAAAAAGACTTTTGGAATACCATATATTAATAAATATGGAAATCTGTACCCAGGCCGTCTGTCTAGCATACCATTCTGTGTGTCACATTCTATTATTTATAAATCAAAGAAAAACACTTAAAGTGAACTACAAAAAATCATTTAAAATACCTTAAATAATGACCCAGATTATCAGTCAGTGATTCCCATTCACTCAGGGACTACTTCAACATCACACACTTCAAATCTGCCTGCAGAGCTGGGCCGTTCCGGCCATTAGGACCTTGCTGGCTTCACCCCGTGGTCTCTGTGATGGATGGAAGGTCAGCTCCCCCACAAAATTCGTATGTGGAAGCCCTACTCTTCTAATGTGATGATATTTGGAGCTGGGGCTTTGGAGGTTATTAGGGTTAGATCAGGTCATGAGATGAGGTCCTCCTGAAAAGATGAGAGATCTTATGAGAAGAGGAAGTGAGAACGATACACGCACAAGGAAATCCCATGTGAAGACACAGAACGATGGCAGTCATCGACAAGCCAGGAAGAGAGCTCTCACAGGAACCCAATCAGCGGGCATCTTGATCTTGGATCCCAGCCTCCAGAACTGTGAGAAATTAATGTGTGTTGTTTACGCCCCCAGCTCATGGTATTGTGCTATGGCAGCCCGAGCAAAGAACACTGCCCCGTGTAGTGTTTCCATTTAGTCAAGTCCTTCCATCATCCCAGCAGACAAGCCACTGGACATTTTCCCTAAATTCTGCAATGGATGGGGAACACGGCATGTTGTTACAATTAGATTTAGGTAATATTTATGTCCACTGCGCATGGCTGCCCATCCTCTACTCAGGGTTACGGAGAAGCCTAGAGACCCACTGCCAAAACATTCTACCATCTTCTCCTGGTGCAACACAAGCAGAAATTCTGATGTCATGATACGCTCTCTAATACCGTACATGTCTGCATATGGCAACCGCATCTGTATTTTTAAGCTTAATGTGCACGTGCGCCTTAGTGTCTTACCGTGATGATGGCCAAGTTTTCCCACATGCCACCAGTACCAACACGAAGCATTGGGCACCCCCCTGCATATACCAGGAGGACCCACCTGGCGGCACCGTCCTGCCTCCTAATGGATGTGGAAGCAGCCCAACCTCTTCCGCAACGCCTAATGATGCCCATCTTCAAAGGTTCGTGAGCAGTAAACCCATAGGGAACAGTGCTCTGCTGCCGGGAAAACTAGGAAGCAGAAACTCTGAAATTAACTCCCAGAGTATACAGGGAGCTCTTGACTGTAAATGATGGGCACACATACTGAAAACTAATCAGGTACACCAAAGAGGAAACAGAATTATTCCTCATAGTGCACAAAGCGATTCATTCTAAAAAGTAAGAAGAAAAAGCAAGGGCATCAAACAGTGAAAGAGACCGAAAATAACTCTGAGTTCAAAAGCATCTTCTTCGGGTCAGAGCTAAAAAAAAAAAGAAAAGAAAAGAAAAAAAAATCCTCCAGCCACCAAGTCCTGAATCCACCACATCTCAGTTAGCTCCCATGATGAATAATGGGTAAGGAACAGCACGGATATTCAAACTCAGATGAATATCACCCAAGGAGCTTCTGAGAACAAGCAAAAATGACAAAATCTACTATTGGTTCTAAAATCTGTTACATTGTTTTCAAAACCCTCAGCCGCACTTTGAAAAGATAAAACATGGGGAAGCACTTGTAATGACTAACATGCGATAAAGCTCAAAGGAATCGCTTTGCTTATATTTCCTCCCACACCCTGTTCAACTCAAGATAGCACTTCACCAGACTGTCACCCTGCTCTCTCCCACCTGCCCACCTGCCGCGTCCCCCCTGCCATTCTGGAGGTGGAACCACTGGGAGAAAATGCGTATTATCACACCTCACCTGGAAGACACAGAAACTCGTATTAGTACACGGTGAAAAGGCAAAGTCTTTCTGTTTAGTACTGAAAGCTCTTGAGTCTTCGTTGCAATTACAGAATACATTTTCATAGAGTTGGCCCACACAAGTGAGGGAAGGATTTCAGAGAAATGACAGGAAGTAAGGGGGCGTGGCAACCTGAGCTTGAAATCTAGGTCTGAAAGGGACAGAGACAGCTACTCTTCAGCCACTCAGAGCTGGGCGGATCATCTCGCCCTGGAGTAGCCTGTCATTTGCTACTCCTTAAAACATACTGCTTCTTCAAAATTCATATTCAGCCCAGTTTGCAAATGAATGGATTCGTCCATGACCAGTTGGCCGGCCCGTCAAAAAATCCTGTTGCCAAAACTAGTTTAAGCTTCCTGCTCCCTCTCACTTCTTAAAATTTCCACACTTCTTCTCAGGCATTATTAACTCCTTATCCCTCTACCAGAAGTCACCAGATCACAGTCTTCTGTCTCCACCATCCATATTTGTGGACAAAGGAGGGATGTCACCTAAGAGTCAGTTTCCCCAAGGGTCAGTTTCCCCTTGCCCCAAATCCTCGTACACTCTGTTTTGTTCGGGGGTTCACATGTACAAGCTATGAGCACCCCACGAACTTCTCAACTGCGACACCAAGAAACACAGGATCACTACAATTCATCATGCAACCTGCCCTAAGATGAATTTAAAAAAAAAAAATAGAACTGTATCTGAAGTTACTATAAAGCAGAAGCAAAACCCAGATAAGCCTCTCTGCTTCGTCCCTAAAACTTTACTCCTGAGTAACATGCTCACTGAGGGGATACCAAGTTCCCTTCTGCACTTCCTTCAAAAATTTGGAGAACAGGGAACAAATTAAAGCTTTTTTCATAACTTTACACACGACGTCTTCCTATTGGCAGCCTACAGTTAGAGTGATAAGAATTCTCTGAAATTTTGTTCAAAGTATTTAAGGAAATATGCTCAAAAAAATGGAAGCCAGCGACAGTTCACACTTCTAAAACTGTTCTGATAAAGCCTTCCAGGCGCCAGACTCGGCAGCCCACCAGGAGAAAAAATAATATTCTGGGAAATTTCTACAGACTTCAATCCCTGAGGAACAATAGGGCTTCATTTTTACTACTCTTTTAAGCAGCACATATCTGTGCAAAAAATAAAAAAAACAGAGGCAACTTTTTTGGAGCCAATTTGGTATGGCAAAATTTTTGAAGTGGTATAAGGCAATAACAGGAATTACTTGCAGTGATGGATAAAAGAAAAATCTTCCTCTAAGTGATATCCGATGGCATGGAATGTAGCAGTCTCTTTGCAACCATTAGGGAATTGAGCTTTTCATAACCATATTAATAATCGAGGTCAGAGATTTAGTTTTACAGGCAAGAAAATCTTTTGACTCCAGCTTATCAAAAAAAATACCCTGATTTTGAGCCACAGCACAAATTTCAGGAAATCTATTTAAAAATGAAATGCTTGTTATGATAACGCTTCCCAAAGCATTTCTGCATTTATTATCATATCACATTCGCAGAAATACTGTAAATGTTGACAGATCCTAAGGAGCAAATGACAAAATAGGTACAGGTGCAAGGTCACAAGAGAAAGCAATCAATTTCATGATTTGGATCTAGAATTCAGAATCCGAATTCTGCATTCCCCCCAGAATGCCAGTGCTCAGTACCCAAAATGCACCAAATGAACCCTCGTTCATGAGTCAGTTTTGACAACGAAAACAAGAATGGAAGTATGGCCCATCATGATTCACGGAGTATTTACTATGTACCAATTAATGTCCCAGGATTTGAGTTTCAATGATAAAAAGACAGACGACCAGTCTGCAGTAGGGGTGGAGAGATGCATGGTCCTCTGTGACCAGAGAGAAAGGTACATGATGTACTTAGGGGGTACACGTAGGATATGATATAGAAATATACATGTGGGGGTGCTTGGGTGGCCCAGTCAAACAGCTGACTCTTGATTTCAGCTCAGGTCATGATCTCAGGGTCCTGGCATCAAGACCCACATGGTGCTCTGTGCTCACTGGGGAGTCTGCTTGAGAATTCTCACTCTTCTCCCACTGCCCCTCCACCTGCTCTCCCTCTCCTCTGTCTCTCTCAAATAAATAATCTTTTCAAATATATATATATATATAGAAAATCACATATTTGCCTAAGGAAGACACCTTAATTTATTCTTCCCAAACAGGCTGAAACATACTTGGGCGAGGCCACACAAAGGATCACTACAGCACACATAGACCTTCCACCTGTAAGCCCCAGACTGTGGCAAACACCTGACCTGTCACATATAGGTCCCTGAGCCTGTAGAGGTGTAATTATGCTTCATGTGGAGAAAGCCAAGGCCAGAATTAGAGAAAAAGATATGTCATCTTTACTATTTAACAGTAGAAATAGCTAAGGTATTTGAGGTTCACAAATATACTAAGTTCTCTGCTGTGTAGGTGAGGTCCATTGTCTTTGTTTTTTCTTTTTTTTTTTTTTCCTTTTTTCTTAGGATTTTTCTCATTTATTTTATTTTTTTAATTATTTCTTTGTTTTTTGTGTTTTTTTTATTTTTATTTATTTATTTGACAGAGAGGGAGAGATCACAAGTAAGCAGAGAGGCAGGGAGAAAGAGAGAGGAGGAAGCAGGCTCCCTGCCGAGCAGAGAGCCCGATGCGGGCTTCGATCCCAGGACCCTGAGATCATGACCTGAGCCGAAGGCAGAGGCTGTAACCCACTGAGTCACCTAGGCGCCCTCTCATTTATTTTAGAGAGAAGAAGCGTGTGTGTGTGCAAGTGGGGGAAGGCATAGAGGTGGAAGGAAAGAGAAATGATCTCAAGCAGACTCCACATTAAGCACAGAGCCTGACATGGGGCTCCATCTCACAGCCCTGAGATCATGATCTGGGCTGAAACCACAAGTCGGAGGCTTAACTGACTGAGCCACCAGGGTGCCCCAAGACCTACGGTCTCTTAATCTGCCTTCAAACAACCTGAATAATCTCCCCATTATCAATACTGACACTCAATAGTAACTTATCCGCCGCCTAAGATAAAAAAAAGGGAAAATTTAAGATACGAATTCAATCAAGTCAGGATACGACTATTAAATACACCCTCCACCGTTTGCTCCATTGCCATATTCACTACTGGAACACACAAAATCAGGGAACAAGAGAGAATGCTCCCTTAAAGAGGCCCTCCCTCCCCCCAGGAGAAAGGAACACATTTAACTAAAAGCTTTAGAATTATGTTTTTAAAATAAGAATAAAATGAGGAATAAACTGATTAAACATGGCAAAGGGTAATATAACTACCTTGGACAAATAATATAAATCAACAAGAAATGAAGCATAAATGAATTAAGAAACATGCAGAAGATACAAAAAGACAATTTACAAAGAATTACGAATGCATCATAAACTTATGTAATATTTAACCTCAGCCATATTCACAGAGAAGAAAATTAAATCACAGGAAAACACAATTTTCCTGCTTACTGGACTGTGTTGCCTAGGTTTTGTCTTTTTTTTAATTGTAATACCCAGTTGTCAAAATCATGGGGAAATCGGCACACTCCTCTCTCGCCGTAGGAAATGCAAATTATATAAACTTTCTGCAGGAAAAATTGAAAATATATATCTACAGCCTTGAAAACATCCAGTTCTATGAAGTAATCTACAGAAAATAGCCTGATGAAAACTATTTGGCTTTAATCGCGGCATCATATATCCCACCAAAAAATGAAATGCCATCAATCTCCGAAAATAGGAATTTATTTAAGGAAATGATGTTATGTAAAGGTATGGAACACAGACACTAAAAATGAATACAAATTATACGAAAAGAAGCCTCTTTACATGTTAAACAGTAACAAAACAGAATATGAGGAATCTTCTAAATTTAAAAATGATTTTTGGATTAGCTTTTCTACTAAAAAGTCGCTTCTTTGACTTGAGATCATGCATGAACTTTAGCTTCCTTTCATCATTTCATCATCATTCCTGTATTTTCAAATTTTTAATGATCATGTATTACTTTTGAAAATATAAAAAGAATAAAACATTATTCAAAAAAAAAGAAAATATTTCACTAACATACTGCACAGTTCTCAAGAAGACACTAACTTGCTAAACCGACTCAATACATCTCTTAAATTTAAAAACAGAGAAAACCTAGTTATAGCCCTGAACAGGATATATGTAATATATACTCAAAGGATGTATGTTGCGAATTTCAGTCAGGCATTCAGCTAATTGATGAAATTTTTCCCAAAGCAAAAATATAATATTCTTTTCAAAATTTAGAGGCATGCTTTTTTTCTGTGTAATGGCGTAACGCATAACAATTATGTATTTGGTGGGAGGACAATATAGAAAGAGCAAGACACCTGAAACCTTGTCATCAACACTATGTTCTCATGTTTGTAACGGCGTGTATGGGTATGTGTGCTGGGTATCATATTCCATACAGTTTTCTGCTAACCTTCTTCACCTCCAGTATCATGAACACTTCCCAATTTCTTGGAAGAGATAACTCCTTACTGTAGAGTGTTCCTTTGGATAGAGGCATCATCTCTGTTTACACACCCATGGTGGACTTAACGTTATTAGTCTTTTGCAACCCAACTCAAACCAAACGGTCTGACCCACACGCTACAAGCCCCAAGCTTCCAGCACCACCTTCCATGACCTGGGCAAACATGACATGATCTCTACTATCTCTGAGACTTTTCAGATGATGCCCATTTCACCTTTCTGCTTTTCTGGAGCTCCTCTCCATCCCCTTATTCAATGACTCAAAACAACAACAACAAAAAAAAATCCCAAAAAACAAATCAAAAAAAAAAAAACAAAAACAAAAACAGAAAAAACAGTGAAGACTGTTAGAGACAAGACACTGAATTTTGGCTCTCTTGTATTTGGGAGACTTGGTTTGCTGCCAAAGAAGTTGCTCTTCCTGGAAATAAAATTATTGCACTTCTGAAGGTAATGATTGCTAGGTTACTCTAATGTTTGAGAGTCCAAACAAAATATTTGAGAGAGAAGAATAAAATTTATTTTAACAAGTGAGCTTTTTTAAGGTTGAGTAGTCATGCTCAGAGTCAAATAAAACATCACGTTTACTTAGAAATTCACTTTTTTCTTCTTTCCTGACAGTGTCCCATTTTTGTTCCTATTAGAAATTAAAACATCAAATGCCAACCAAACTCTAATCACCTACACTGGGGTAGAAAGCGCTGTAGAGAACACCTCACATGGACCGTTATTTATATATGGTTTGGGAAGTCAGATTACGACACTGTCCCTTTTATGCCCAATTCTCACCACTTACAAGGCCATCTAATCATTACCAGTCAAAGTCTAACGTGGAAAGTAGGGAGGGAATACAGAGAATGAGTTATTTTAAAGTCGACAATACATAAATCAGTTGAATTTCATGGACCATACTCTCTACAAATCAGCCAGGACATTAGACACTCCCCTAATAATTCTTGATATAGTGTCAAAATACCATAAAATATTTCAAAAGTTCAATTTCTGAGAAAAATGCTGTGGAAGCCATTATATCTAGAATTCTACAACCAGAATTCCTTATAAACCATGTCAATGAGGAACACCTCTTGCCTACTTTTTACATTTTTCCAGGTAAAGGGAACTTAATTCATGTGACACTCTGGCCTCTCTCCAACCCTTCACTTTCTCTGTTTCTGAAAAATAAAGGAAGCATCTTGGCTAGTTCCTTCCTTCTTCCTTTAGAGATCCTCCTGCCTGCAGAGAGGCAAGGCTGGACTGTAGGGCTCAGAGACAGCTCTGTCCCTATGGGGAGAGAGGAAAGGAGAAGGCCAAGGTCCTGGCATGTCATCTGGCCTCACATCCAGGCACATCTAATCAAAACTAATAATTTCACCTATGGTGGTTATTCCTTTACTTCTTTTTCTTTCAAAATACCAACTTTTTTCTGAAACCATTACGATGGGGTACATGCCTGGCTCAGTCAGTTAAGCCTCTACCTTTGGCTCAGGTCATGATATCAGGGTCCTGGGATCAAGCCCCACATTGGGCTTCCTGCTTGGTGAAGAGTCTGATTCACCCTCTCTCTCTGCCTGCTGCTGGGCCTACTTGTGTTCTCTCTCTGTCAAATAAATAAATAAAATCTTAAAAAAAAAAAAAAGAAAAAGAAAAGAAAAGAAATGAAACTGTAAGGGTTCTAGTATGATACTTACTGGGTTTCCTAAGGACATCAAAAACCTACATTTGGGCACATTTTATAATTTAACAAACGTATGCCTTGTTTTTGATTTATGTTGTTGCATATTTAAAGGAAAAAAAGATTATAGTAAGCACTATAAGACTACTTGAAACCTCCAAAACCAAAAGAGTAAGCTATATAAAATGTGTACAAAATGCATTTTCTTAATATATACCTACTGTATCAACTTTCTTAAGACAGTTATTATAATCACATTTATTAAGCAAAAAAACAGTTATTAATGAAAAAACTCTAGCCCTACCTGTGCAGGATACATGTAGTATTTCATTTGATATTTCAATGATAAGATTTCACTGATAAAATTAAACTCTATCTATCCTTCATCATCTAATGCTACAAATTAAGCATCCCATTTAGTAATAGGTTATCATGTAAAATTTGTAGAAATTTTGACACTTATATTTATTTAACCAAACATAATTGGTTCACCACATACTTTGAGCCAAAAAACAGAAAGGTCTTTTTATTATAACCTGTATTTTACTCTGGTAACATAATTGGCAGTTCCCACAACAACACATAAATTTGAATATAAATAACCGTATTTATTGTCAAAATGTTTTTCCCATTTAAGATAGTCTCTTGTTACACAGGTCACATTTTGTAACAAATTCTAAGCTATATCCACACCTTATTTCTGTAAAAATTATGTTGCTAAATATCATGGAGGAGCTGGGCATGATCAAACCCGAGGACATGGGCACTTTACTGAAGGTACTCAGAGTGAGGTAACAAGTGAAAATTACCATTTATTGTTCAAAAAGGTACAGGTGCCACACTTTTATTTCAAAAAGTTGATTTTAATGGGAGGAGTGGGTCTTCTCTTTACATAATAAATTTAGTCTTTGAAGGTTTCTTTTTTGTTACAATGATAGTATGATGGGATTCCTGCTTGGTAGTTCCCAACAAAACACATGTTTAAAATGTGACCTCAGAGAAAGGGAGGTCATATTTCTTCAACTGTCTATAATATTGTTTGTATGAATCTTGTAGAAAATTTTATGTTAATTGGGTGAATGATATAACACTAATAGAGAATATCAAAGTTTTATAATTTTTCACTCTTTGATTAAAATCTTTTTTCATTTTTTTAAAGATTTTATTTATTTATTTATTTGAGAGAGAGGGAGCACAAGAGAGCTCACAAGCCTGGGGGAGAGGCACAGGGAGAGGGAGAAGCAGACTCTAGCCTGAGCAGGGAGCCTGATACAGGGCTCCATCCCAGGACCCTGGGATCATGACCTGAGCTGAAGGCAGACACTTAACTGACTGAGTCACCCAGGTGCCCCTAGAATTGTTTTTTTAAATAACAGTGCTAGCTAGGTGATACAACTGACTTTTCATTTAGCTTAACTAATATATATATCTTAATATGTAAAGGACTTGTATACAAGAATACTTGATATACTTTATATGCAAATCTACATAATAAAGTAATATTTCAATAGGAATAGGGAGAGAATATATCCATTTAATAGCTTTTGTTAGAGAGGGTCAAGGCCTTTATAACAATTAATAATACACAAATGAAGCATATATATCCTTCTTAATATGCAGATATATTATATTATCTCCTGTGTTTATGCAAATGTTATAACCTATAAGCCACTTGGGCTCTTATTTACTTTATCCTGAAATCAATCTCCTCAGATATTCTGCCCTTTCCTTTTGTACCCATTTTACAGCTGAAAAAAAATAATAAACTGAGCTAAATTCTAAATATCATAAAAATGGCCAGCGACAAGCTAAAAAGAAATAAAGCTGGGATCTATCCAAACAAGCCAGCGCTCTCTCCCTATCTCTGTCTGCACCTATGCAAACCAGAATCCCAAATAGCATCACACTATAATATAAACCTATTTTATTGTTTTAGATATGTATTTTATATATAATATATAGGATATGTATTATACACACACACACACACATACACACACACATATATACATATTCTTTGTAGGTTGGAGCCCAACTTTTTCCTCTAGAAATGTATTTCTGACACGAAATGACAATTAATGAAATAACAAGTTCCAATAGATGTAATTCATCTTACAGATAACTTTTTAGGAACCTCACCAAGGGTTACATGTGAAGATGTGTCTAAGATGAAAAGCTTCTAGGAAATATTGTTTGTAATTTGTCAAAAACTAACTGATGTGGAGTATAACTTCAATATCCTAATATAGCTAAGACATTTCCTACAAATCAATTAACTGTGATATGGAGCTTGAGATCATACTTAACAGCTATGTGAGCAAAAGATAAACAATTGGAAGTGTCATCACTCCATATTTTTGTTATGAGTCTTAACATTTTTAATGGACTAAAATCACAGGATGATAAAATATTTCTGTGAGTTTCCTGTGTTAGTAGCACTGTTTGTGAACATAATTAGATTCAAGAAACCCAACCAGGCAGTGTATTAATCAGTGGGTTAGACTGGCAGACAATGTGATAGAAACTATTTATCTATGACACATTTAATATTTTACATTAGTACAAAAAGCTGTGGCTTTGGCATATCATCAGATAAACCTGAAGCCAGCAACAAGTATCGTGAACTGTTCCCACTCAAATTAACTTTTCACCCACATCCACAGAACACTTTTCACAAAGCCATCAAAGTCCTGAGAACACCTTTGGAATATGGATGATGAAAACTATCACGGAAGCCAATTGAACCATTTGGCTTGAAAATCTATTTCTAGGGGTGCCTGGGTGGCTCAGTTGGTTAAGCGACTGCCTTCGGCTCAGGTCATGGTCCCCCGGAGACAGGGGATCAAGTCCCACATCGGGCTCCCTGCTGGGCAGAGAAGCCTGCTTCTCCTTCTCTCACTCCCCCTGCTTGTGTTCCTTCTCTGGCTGTGTTTCTCTCCGTCAAATAAATGAAATCTTTAAAAAAAAAAATGTATTTCTAACCTGTGAATCAGCCAGCAAAGACCCCTTGTACCGCACTTTCCGTGACAATACTGGATTTTAAAATATCTGCCTGAGTTCTCTTGGTATTCAGGCTCTGAATGGACATTCAGAGGTAATTCATTCTCTGAATTCGGCAGTCCAGTTGAAATACTGTCAACTATGTGGCATCTTCTAAAACTAAAAATCTTTACTTAAAAAAAAATCTTTCAGGAAGAGTATACTAGCATCACTAATTCCCCAGCACACAAGTAAAAATAATGTTCCCACAGAGAAACAATCATAAAGGGGTGTTCAAATCTTCTGTGGAGAGTCATGAAAAAAAAAAGGGAAAAAAGGCATTTTGGCAAGTCACAATGCAACAGTTCCCACTTTAGTCCAACGGGCTTGTTGCAACCAGATACACTGGTCCACAGAAAGTAGAGCTGAATTTATGGACAAATTACAAAAGGATGATTTTAGACGTAGCTTTGCCGTTTTCTTACATAAGGAAAACCGGATGAAATTCCGCACTCACCAACAATCCCACATAAATGCATATCATATAAAAGAGAACTTCAATAAAGCACCATGGGAAGTAACAAGTTCTATAATATTTTCAGGAGAGCACTGCATTTTCAACTGTATGTCTAAACTATTTATATTTGAGAATACGATCCCTTCATTTTTAATTTTAAAAGTCATTATGAAAGTGACATTATCCTTAGAAATTATTTAACAAAACTATAAACTGCATTTTCCAACTAATTTCATTTGAATTTCATCTTCCCCCTGATGAACCATTTCACTGGGAGAAAGATTTGGCTTGTATTCTACTGTGGAAGATGGGAAGTTGATGGAAATATTGTAATTTGACAGTGCATGACTTTTATTACAAACAAGGAAAACATTAGTGACATCTATAATGATTAGGTAGTACAACTACACAAACATTCACCAAATTAAATAACTCCTTTCCACAAGACTATGACAATTTTATTAGAGCAACAACCTTATGTACTTACTACAATTGCCATTCAATCAGGTACTATAATTTTCAATCCCCACTATAATATAAAACTCACATATACAACACACATAGTTTTGTTCATGCTCTTCGGCAGCTCTCTGCACACATACATAAGCACAGAGCAGTATCTACTAGTCCTTTAAGAGTCATGTTTAAAACCCAACAGTAGACTCAAAAAGAAAAAAAAAGAAAGGAAAGGCTACCTCAGTTAGTGTTTCTTTTTCAAAGAAATTTTATATTAAAACAACCCAGCCAGCACAACAGTGTGTTCAAAGCACTCTTGCAAAGTTTTCTAAATATGAATAAGTTGAAACTAACAATATAGGCAGTGCTAATCACGCTGAGGCTCAAGCCCTATGGAGCTTGCCAGCCTTCCCGCAACGCTGAGACTTGTTAGTTGTATAATTACAGGCCTCCCGAATTTCGCCATCTAACTCCGAAAGCAAGCATCTTCATACGACTCCTGAGACCCTGTGACCCACAGAGCAGTAAGGATGCCACTTAACATTCCCCTGAAACATTAAAAATGGATTCCGCATGTGGCAAAGAATTTAGGGCAGTTTAAAGCATCCAGTCCCTATTTGAGGATGCCCGCTCATTCTCCCAGAATGAGCCCCCCGGATCGTGTATAGGTTCATCCCTGTAATTCTACATGAGTCATATCAAATACTTCTCCATGGGATTTTAGAAGTGGTGCAGGTTGAAAGCCTTTTAATCCAGTAGGTGAATTACTAACTGCAAAGAGATGAACTGGACTACCACCGGACTCCAAGCTACTGAGGGAAAGATGCACAATGAGAGAACTCTTCCGTAGTTTGACCACCTCCCTATTTTCATGGAAGTCGTGGCAGAAAATTGCAAGCATCTTAAATATTGGTCACATAGTTCCGAAAAGTGAAAATCTATGCAAGTCAGGCCCAAGAGTATGCTTAAAACATATCCCTTTTCTAACCAACGTATTTGCTTGATAACATTAGGCATTCATGTTAACAACACCTTTCAGGGCCAAATCGAATCAGATCGGTTCAACCAAAGCACACCAGGGGAACAAAACATCTTGGAACCACAATCTGCTCCTCTTTTTCTCTATATCCACACCCTTCACTTCCCCCTCCATTTACATCTCAACACAACTTTAGGCATCTTGGAAGTAGCTGTTCTTTGTTGGAAACACACATACACATATACAAACACACACATGCACACCCCCCAAAAATCCCTAAGACTGTTTTCGTACCACACGACCAGGGAGGCTGCACCACCTCTCCAGTGACTTAATTCTCAACGTAGTGGCTTGAACCAGCTGAGCAGCAATCGATGAAAACACATTACACACCAGAATAAGAGGAAGGTCGGCGAAAAAGAAAAGCAGCTTTGCTTTCAGCCATTAATTACGGATCACCCAAATATCGCATCGCAATCTCCCACAAACACGCACAGCGTTCCAAACCTGGGTTTCAGGCGGCGCTTTCCAGAGCCTCGTTATCTATTGTCAGGACGCAGAAGCTCCCGAAACCTGTGAATTCAGCTGAAAAGGCTTCCTCTGAAACCGCTAAATATAGACCAAAAGGGCTCTGGGTCTGGCAAGCTGCGGGAGACCGAAGAAACGGCCATGGACGCATATGACTAAGTATTTCCATTTTGTTCTAGCCAAACATCGTAATGACATTGAACATAAGGGCAAAAGACTAGAGGGAAGTCCTCCCCACCCCCACCCCGTCTTCTCCGTATATTAGGGACGTCATGAAGGCAACGGGTATGTTCTTGAAGGCGGCGGGGTGCAGTATTGTTGGTGTTGCCCTATATACGCCTCCTCCGGGGGAGAGGGGTGGCAGGGAGGGGGAGCACGCAAAAAGCCACTTGCTAACCACTCCAAGAAAGGCACTAACCCTGGTCCCCATTCCAAGCAGAGCTGTCTTCCAAGAGGGGACCCAGCGCGATCGCAGTCCTCCCCCGGCTGGCAGGACCGCGCGGCAGCCGCCAGCCGGCCGGGAGCAGAGGACCAACCCCCCACCGGCGGCGAGGAGGAGGGTGAGGAGGAGGACGGCGCCGAGGAGGAGGATGCGCCTGGCCCCAGCAGCCCAGCGAAAGCAACTCACCCAACGGCGCGGCGCCCGACTGCTTCCTGGAGAACATGCACCCGCCACCAGCGACAGCTCCTCAGTCCGGGAAAAGGCGTGCGCGCCGCCGCCCGGCTTCAGGGCAAGGTCCTGACCTTGCCCAACTGCAGCATCTTCCGCTTTTGTTGTCTGAGCGCGGCCGCGGGACGGGCGATGCTGGCGGGTAACAGGGGCGAGCGCCGCGGGGGAGAGGCGGCTCCGACGCGAGTGCGCGGCGCCCGGCCCGGCGGCCCCTCCGAGCGCGGCGAGCGCAGCGCCCCCTGCCCGGCTCCGCGGGCTCCGCGGGCTCCACGGACTCCGGGCTCCTCCAGGCTCCTCGGGGCTCCGGGCGCCGCCGCCGCCGCCGCCGCCGCGCCCGCCGCTCCGCTCGGCCGGCTGCCGCCGCGGGCGCGAGCCTGGGGCCGCCGCGGCGCCCGGCGCCGAGCGCTCCCGTGCTGCGCCCCGCGCGCGGCCCGCGCCACCTGTGTCGCCGCTGCCGCCGCCGCCGCCGCCGCCGAGGGCGAGGCTCCTCCCGCGGCGCGCGGCAGCCTCAGCCTCCACCTATGCCTCGGCGGCCGGCTCGGGCGCCCGGCTAGTGAGGAAGCGTCCGCCCCGCCGCCCAAACCTGCCCTGGGTGCCGAGCATGCCCAGTGCCGCCTTGACAGCGCGGCGCTTCGCCGTGCGCATTCCACTTCTGGTTTTCGCGGCAGCAGCAGCAGCAGCAGCAACAGCAGCAGCAGGGGAGAGGGGAGGAGGCCGCGGGTTGGGAGAGCGCCGAGCATCCTTGCGAACGCACTGCCTGGCCTCGAGATGGGTGGAGGCTCGCAACCAGGAGAAAGCTGGAAGGGACCCGGGGAAGGCCTGGAACCCCGGGTTGGACCAGTTCCTTCGTTCACGTGCAAGAAGCTTAACAGTTTTTTGTGGTGGGGCAGGTGTCAGCCTGCAGACAAAGGGGCAGGGCGGAGGGGGTTCTAGAATAGCTTGGGTGTGCATTGGGGTGTAGGGGACAGACTGAATGTGCGTGCTACTGGGTGGAGGTGGATGTTCTGAAATCCAGTAGTTCTAGAGCAGGGAAAGCAGGGCACCCATCTGCGCTCTTTCCCACTGTGCCAGTTCAGTTTGGTCACCTCCAGTACTTAGATGAAACATGTTTTCCGCAGATGGACAGACTTTCTTCTTAAACAAAATCCCCCTGCTTTTGAATCTGGAATGTATGTAAACTTACTGCAAGAAGGACCTTTATCCACTCTGGAACTTGAATAGATTGCCCCAAGTTCAACTCCTTTCGCGCCCCATCTTGTGTCTTCCTACTTCTGCACCTTCTCTTCCTCCTCCTCACCCTTTCCCAGGTTAAAATGAAAACTTCCACCTGTTCCTTCTGCACAGTTTTCCTATAGATCCTGCACTGCTGTCTCCACTTTCAGATTGGTTTTCTGTATCACCTCATGGTTTGACAGCTCATTGACTCCACTGAGACTTCTCTATGCCTCTTTTGCTGTGACATAAAACAAGTAGAACCACCGTAGTGAATGGTGAAAGAAATGTTAGAAAACAAGACCCCTGTCGTGTGCCAAGGAAATCCTCTAGGCCTTCACCCATATCCCTCTGTTTCAGAAATCATGAAGGGGCTCTCCCCTACTCCATGCTGAAGACATGGGCGAGGGAGTACAGCCTTCCAGGGGCCAGGGGCAACGCTCCTCCTAATTATGCCCCAGCTCACTACCCCTGACCCTCAGTCTGAGACTGCAATCTCCACTACACCCCTCACCAGAACTGGTCCTCCAGACACAGATAAACATGAAAGAATACAAGAAATTGTAATCAGAGGGATTTGGAGGCTTATGATTCTACCTAACAAAGTGCTTCTCTTTTGTGTCAGAAGAGATTATCCAAGAAAGTTAAATGACTTGAATATTTATCTGGGGCTATTCTCTGTTATACTTCGGAATATGTTAAACTCTAATTTGAAGTAAAAGCAAAGGAAAAAAGTTTTAGACAGGTTAAATGGGTACAAATAAAGGCCAGGAGCAGCGTATTAAGACAAGGAGTTTTGACGATTTAGTGCAAATGCTCCTTTTTAATCCTCCTACCCCAGGGCTAGAGGTGCCTAGACAGGCTTGGGATCACCTCCAGAAGCAGTTCTCCCTCCTGGCTTCAAGTTTTAAAGCCAGCTCCCTATTAAATACTCCTGATCCCTGTGAGAGAAGACACTGCAGGGCCATTTTCAGCATGTGTTAAACTGTATTTTCTATTTTAGTCCTCAGAAAGGCAGTTCAATTAATGTGGAGTACTTGGTACAAGCCAAGCCAAATTAGCAGTCCTGTATCCATCAGGCCACATAATATTTTAAAGGATGTTCTGGTCTCACATTAAGCTCGGTTAGATTTGGGGGAAGGGGTTTGTTTGTTTTTTGTTTTCTGACCTGTCCTCTTTCTCTTCACATCTTTTAATTTAGGAGGTCATGGGGGGGGGGGTTTAAGAGGAGGTTAGTTACACTTTGGATTAAAGCACGTGCATTGTTATTATCCATGGGAAATATATGTGTCTCTTATGCCTATATAGATCTAAGAAAATAATTTTCTAAAGTTTCTTAGTTATTTTTGAAATGAGGAATGGCAAACCCTTTTCGCTAGCTGTAATCCTTGGAAATGACCCACAGGCAGTCCCAATAAACTTCTGTCAAGCATGCGTGAGGTAGGTATTTAAGAAGCGCAGTGATGCCCTGAACTACTTTGATTTGCTCTGTGCCCAAGTTTCACTGGAACATTTATGATTTCTATTGGTCTAAAATACTTAAGATATTATTAAATGCACAATTAGATAATACTGAAATATAAAGTAAAATTATCATGGGTAGTGTTAGATCTTGGAACGACTCACTGCTGCCATCTTTTGCCTCCTGCTTCTGAAAGTTCCCGTACAAAGGAACATTCTGAATTCCCTAATACACTAGGAGACCAGAAAATTATTAGTTCATTATTTTCAAATTAGAGCACACAACACTAAATGCGAAATCTTTATTGTTTTTTCTGTTTATGTATCAAAAGAGTTATAGGACACAAAAATCATATCTAAATACTAAGTGCTATATTTCTTGATTTTTCAGATTACTTATCAAAATTTGATACAAATATGTTTTTATATGGAACTTTTACTTAATTTATAAGCATGAAACCCCAAAATATTTTTATAAATGCACATATTCTATTTTTTAGTTCAAAATATGCCAGTTTTAGGAGTGAAATGTGTGATTCAAAGCTCTTTAAATATAGCACTGTATTTTGTTGTTGAGGTTCAAATAAAAAAATAATATTCCTGTCTTTTTAAAGTGAATTACCCACTGATAAACAAAATGGAAATTTCTTAATTTGAGAAATTAAACTATGTAATTGTTCTTGCTGTCCCGCATTTAAATAGAGAAAGTAATGACACTCTTACAAAATTTATGGTTTAAATTTTAAATCAAATTCTTTAGGATTTCTTTAGAAATAATGTCATTGTGGGATGCCTGGGTGGCTCAGTTAGTTGAGTGTCGGCCTTCGGCTCAGGTCATGATTCTAGGATCCTAGGACTGAGTCCCACAAGTGCTCCTTGCTCAGTGGGGAACGTGCTTCTCCCTCTGCCTGCTGCTCCCCTGCTCCTGCTGTTTCTCTCTCTCTCTGACAAATAAATAAAATAAAATATTTAAAAATAAAAAAATTTCAAAAGAATTAACATTAGTATACATTATATATACATATTTCAGGGGCTATTAAACACTGCTTGTTGCTGATTATGAAAGATATGCATTTGTTACTGGGCAATGGTACTCTGTTTCTAAACGGTCTCAAAGTAGTTAACTGATTTGATTTAAGCATTTTAGTAAAGGTCAACGTGTAGGTCATTTCATGACTTGATTGGCAACTTCCTGCTTTCATACAAACTGCTTTTTCACTACTGCTGCCATTTGGGATGATATTACTCTTTTATTCATTCATTTATCAGCAGATGTTTGATTCGGACACTGGGCAAAATTTGGAGACTCAATAGCAAACAATAGACAAAAGGACAGATCCTTGTCCTCAGGGAGTTTATAATTTGGAGTCATGGGATAAGAAAAGAGGAAGCACCCTGAGGAAGTAAGCACACCCAAACATTGTTATTTCTTTCTATTTGTTTTACGGCATTGATGATTCTTCTGTTCAATTCCTTTTCCTCAATATTTTCTCATTCCTTTTTGCCTCTTCAAGGGATTTTGTTCTTTATGCCAGGACAGAGATAGTGTGATGAGGGGATAGGCCCGAACTGCAGAAGCAGAGCAAGGAGAGGGACAGAGGGTGTGTTTGTGAGAGCTGGAGTTCTTGAACATACAATACAAGCATTCATCAGACGGAAAGGAGTCGGGGACCAGTGAGATGTCCAGTGAAGACCCCTACCTGTATAAAAAATCATAAGCCGGTAACAAAACATCTAAATTCAATATAGACTGGTCAGGCATAGAAAAGGTCAAGCATTATTGATCAAAATTAGACAGTGGGGTAAGAAGTTCAAGTCGACAGGCATTGAGAAATTGCATATACAGAAAGAAGACATCAAATGACGCAGCTGGGCACAGAATCTTGATAACAAGTATTAGCAGCAAGGAGAAATAAACTTTATGCTATGATTTAATGTATCAGCAATGTTTATAGACTTAATGAGCTGCTTCTAGTGAATGAAGAAACAAACTCCCCAGATTAACTGTTTTGGGGCCTACGGACAGGAATAGGAAGAAGCAACTGAATAAAATGAGATCCAAAGCATGGAACAGGTGACTTCTTATCAAGTGCACCCAGTCTTCCTAGATAAATTTTAAGGTTTAGTATTAAATTCATCAACAAAATTTCAGTTTTTACACCAAACATCTAGGTTAATGATTCTTAATGGAATCATTACTGCTTCCTTAGGAAGTATTTTAGAAATGCGTGAACAGGTAGTTTTTTTTAACTGTCATTAACATTTAGTGGCCCCGAGCCATGCATTCTAATCATTCTGCAATGTGAGACAATCCTCCAGAAGGAAGAATTGCCCCCATCCTTCCTGACTTTCAAAGATGCCACAGTCATCCACTAGGGTTAAGTGTTAAGTGTAAGCCTGCAACATTACCCCATTTTATGTTTACATAATAATAGTAACAATACAAGAGGTATTTTTGCATGGAAATGCCATGAAGATATAAATTACATAAGGATTTAACATTGTTTTGATCAGAAATTTCAGAGCAACAAGTCACCAAAAGAACACTCCCTTCTCAGTCTATTGTTACAGCCATTACCATTACAATAATGATACATACAGGGGAAAGGTTAGCTTTTCTAGCCTAGTTGTGGCCAAGAAGAAAAACATAATCTTTTATTTTAAATACATTTCCTTTATTCTTTTATTTCTTTTTAAAATCATTTTCTTAAAATTTTTTCTTTATATTTAGGTTGGGTATAGTGTAGATCTTTAAAAACCAGTTAAATGGAAAAAAAACAGTTAAATGTCTTCTCAGGATAGCAAAGTGGGCAGTATGTAAGGACCTATTTAGAAATTCCAAGCCACCTTGCTGTTTACTCAGAAAAATAGCTCCAGAAGATATGGGCTAACAGTCCCTGGATAACAAAGGTGAGCCAGATTGGAGGAGATGACCAATCAGTTAACCCCCTTAACTTCTCCGCCCCCCTCCCCCCAGTTATGGAGATGCAAACTAAAAATGGGCGGCTGGTACTGGTACTTGGGCTCAGGTGGGAAGGCCCCAATGCCCTCAGCCTCCAGGTTCCAGGGGCAACTGAAGTGCAAATTAACTCAGGAAACTACGTGACCCTAGTCAGCTTGTGATTTGGGGGTTCGCCCTATAAAAGTGAGCCTGAGAAATTAGGCGTGGCCGCTCTCTCTCTCTCTCTCCCTTGGGAAGCGACCATGACCCGGCCAGTATAATTCTCAACGCTTGGTGCAAAATAAAGCTTTGCTTAACCTTCGTTTTTGTATCAGCCTCATTCCTTTGAACATGGACCCTATTATTATTTGGGGGCTCTTGCCGAATCAAAGGACGAGGGCTGGGCCAGCATCAGAATTTTGGGGGGAAAGGCCTCTGGAGGTAACATCTGGTAGGATCTCGAGATTGTTCTGTTCTGTTCTGTCTGCGGAGCTCCAGGGATGCAGTATAGCTTCCCAGGGCCGAAGTGGATGCCCCATCCCTCCTCCATCTATGGTTGCGAGGAGGTTAAAGTCCCTCTCGGCAATCGGGGGACTGAGAAAATCCCCATCTGTGGTTGCCAGGGGGTTGGGGACCCCCCTGAGCTAGGCGGTCGCCAGGGGTTTGAGTCCCCTAGCCTAGGCAGTCATGTTTGTGGTTGTCTCTGTCTTGTCCCCCTGTTACTTCTTATGTTGTTTGTTGTTTGCGTTGTTTATTGTATATAAGCTGGACCTACAATAGGAAACCAGGGACAACTGACCGGATCCTCCCATTGGACCAGGTGGGCCGGGGTCCACTGCCAGTCAGACCTGTCTGGGGAACCTGATCATCTTCCATTAGTCAGGGGCACCCGGGGGTGGGGGTGTCCAACCTGTCTGAATGTGAAGAGTGCCTGAGTGTGTGAGTGTGCCTGTACACGGCTACACCGCTTTGGCTACAGAGTCTGAGTGGGCTGCACCCTGAGTCTCGTGGAACGTCATGTAGCATAAGTCATCTACTCCATGGAGTAGCCTGGTCTGCAGCTTATATGGATAGACCTTAGCTAAGACGCTCCTAAGTTCCCACAAGGGACACAAGCAGGACAGCACCTGAGAGTACCCCACCCTTTGTCTGTGACACTGTTCACAATGGGAGGGAAGCCCAGTGAACCCACTGTCCCAGATTGAAGCTTATGGCCGGAGAGGCAGCAGCACTCTGAGCTGTCAGGTGCTGCGCCACGGCCACGGAGCCCACCAACCGGCGGGAAGCTGTGCCTAGGCCGCGGGGCCCACCAACCGGCGGGAAGCTGTGCCTGGGCCGCGGGGCCCACCAACCGGCGGGAAGCTGTGCCTGGGCCCGCGGGAGCAAAATGGACGTGGCTGAGGCAAGGTGGGGCAGCACGGGTGTTGGAGCCCATGCCAGAGGCTCCCCGGCCCCGGCAGCTCGGCCCAGCACAAGCACAGGTTCGACAGCTGCACTTGGACCCAGTAACTTGCAGGATTGCTGAAACAGTTTTTTTTAGAAACTTGTGTTTCAAAACTGACTTCTGGTGTTCATACAATTGGTCTGAATTTTGATATTCAGATGATTGACAGGTGTACTTTTTAAACTAGGTATTTTAAGGTAAAGATGATAAGCTTGGGGAAGAAGTTCATTCATTTGTCATGGAAAATTTGGTTGATGATGGTTCTGAGCAAATACAGCTCTTTTGTTTGAGGTGTGTCACTTTAAAGACTGAGCCCCCCTCCCCCTCTGCCCAGGGTGCAGGAGGTTACCTTGGCGGTGGCGGTGGTGGGCCCAGTGTAGCCAGTGCAGCCAGAGAACAGAGCCGGTGGCCACACCATGAGCACCGGCCCAGCAGCAGTGCGCAAGGCCTGCCCGAGCAGTGCCGCCCACCACAGCCTCCAGCCTGGCCCCACCCGGTGGGCGTGCGGGGATGAGGAGCAGCGGTGGGCCCCGGAAGCCGCAGCCTGGCTAGACCCGCGCTGGGCTCGGATGCAGAGCCTGAGGCTGGGTACGCCTGCTGGGCTCAGGCAACGCTGCCAAGATGGGACTGTAAGTGGTGCCCCGGCTGCCAGAACCGGGTGCCATGAATGACGTGGCCATTGTAGCAGAGGGTTGGCTGCACAAGAGAGGGGAGTACATCAAAACCTGGTGACCCTGCTACTTCCTGCTCAAGAATGACCGCACTCTCATCAGCTACAAGGAATGGCCCCAGGATGTCGACCAGTGAGAGTCCCCTCAACAACTTCTCTGTTGCTCAGTGTCAGCTGATGAAGACAGAGCGGCCAAGACCCAACACCTTCATTACCTGCTGCCTGCAGAGGACCACGGCAACAGAGCGTACCTTCCACGTGGAGACCCCCGAGGAGCGGGAGAAGTGGACAACCGCCGTCCAGATGGTGGCAGATGGGCTCAAGTGGTAGCAAGAAGAGATGATGAACTTCCGGCCGGGCTCACCCACCAGCGACAACTCACTCGGGGGGCCAAAAAGATGGAGGTGACCCTAGCCAAGCCCAAGCATCGTGTGACCATGAAGAAGTTCAAGTTCCTTCAGCTGCTGGGGAAGGGTACGTTTGGGAAGGTGATCCTGGTGAAGGAGAAGGCCACAGGCCACTACTACGCCATGAAGATCCTAAAGGAGGTCATTGTGGCCAAGGACGAGGCTGCCCACATGCTCACCGAGAACCATGTTCTCCAGAACTCCAGGCATCCGTTACTGATGGCCCTGAAGTACTCCTTCCAGACCCAGGACCGCCTCTGCTTCGTCATGAAATATGCAAACTGGGGTGAGCCCTTATTTCACCTGTCCCAGGAACGTGTGTTCCCTGAGGGCTGGGCCCACTTTTATGGTGCTGAGATTGTGTCCGCCCTGGATTACCTGCACTCGGAGAAGAACATCATCTACCGCGACCTCAAGCTAGAGAACCTCATGCCAGACAAGGACGAGCGCATCAAGATCACTCACTTTGGCCTGTGCAAGGAGGGCATCAAGGACGGGGCCACCATTAAGACCTCCTGCGGGGCGCCCAAGCACCTGGCTCCTCAGGTGCTAAAGGACGACGACTATGGCTGGGCAGAGGACTGGTGGGGGCTGGGCATGGTCACGTATGAGATGATGTGCAGCCGCTTGCCCTTCTACAACCAGGACCATGAGAAGCTCTTCGAGCTCATCCTCATGGAGGAGCTCCACTTCCCATGCACGCTCAGCCCTGAGGCCAAGTCCCTGTTCTTAGGGCTGCTCAGGAAGGACCCGAAGCAGAGTTTGGGAGGGCACCTAGGGGATGCCAAGGATTTCATGCAGCACCATTTCTTTGCTAACATCGTGTGGCAGGACATGTACGAGAAAAAACTCAGTCCACCCTTCAAGCCCCAAATCACATCAGAAACAGACGCCCGGTATTTCAATGAAGAGTTCACAACTCAAATGATCATCATCATGCCACCCGACCAAGGTGACAACATGGAGGGTGAGGACAGTGAGTGGAGGCCCCACTTCCCGCAGTTTCCTACTCAGCCAGTGGCAGGGCCTGAGGAAGGCCAGCTGGCTGTGCCCAGCTCCTGACGGTGGCTTCGGGGGATGGGTAGGAAGCCCTGCAGGATGACTTATATTTCGTGTTTATTTCTGGATGCGTTTGGGATGAGCCATGCCATTGCTCCTAGCAGGGATGGGAAGATGCTTGTGCTGTGGGCGGGCAGCCCGCCTTGAAGGAAGGGGGTCTTGTGGGTTTTTTAATTTATTTCATCTAGGTCTCCAGACATGGCCTAGGCCTTCAGAATGATTAGATTCACACAGGAAAAGGTGGAGGGGAAATCACTTGACTTTTTGTGGACAGTACGTTGATGACTTGCTAATAGCTGCTGATGACTGAGTTATGCCTGCTGAGGACAAAAGCTCTACAGAAAAAGGGTATTGGGTGTCAGCAAAGAGAGCGCAGCTTTGTTGGAACCATAGCCACATACTTATGCTTTGACCTCCACAAGGGAGTGTGCTCACTGAGTCCAGGAAACAGGTGATCTCCTGATACCCCCACCCCACCCCGCCATGCCCCGACAGGTGAGGAAGTTTCTTGGAATGGTGGGCTACTGCAGGCTATGGATACCACAGTTTGCGGAGAATGCCTCGACCCCTCTACAAGCTAAGGGAAGACTCACTGCAACAGAGTGGAATGTCAGGCGGTAAACAGAGGAACCAGGATGGGGAGAGGGAAGACAGAGGGGGTAGGGAACCAGGAGTTTATTGGGAAATAGATTTTACAGAAATGAAACAGGAAAAATATGGACATAAGTACATGTTAGTTTTTGTGGATACTTTTTCAGGGTGGATAGAAGCTTTCTCCACCAAACATGAGACGGCGAGGGTGGTAGCCATTTAAAAGCTACTAGAGGAAATAATTTCTAGGTTTGGGTTGCCTCTGTCAATCGGGTCAGATAATGGCCCCATATTTTTGAGTTCAGTGTCACAGGTATTGGCCAAGGCCGTGGGCACAAATTGGAAACTACACTGTGCCTACTGGCCCCAGAGTTCCAGACAAGTAGAGAGAATAAACCAGACTCTTAAAGAGACCTTGGCCATATGTACTCCAATGTTCATTGCCGCAATGGCCACAATCACCAAACTGTGGAAAGAGCCAAGGTGCCCTTCAACAGATGAATGGATAAAGATGTGGTACATATATACAATGGAATACTACGCCTCCATCAGAAAGGCTGAATATCTAACTGTTGTAGCAACATGGACTGGATTGGAAGAGATTATGCTGAGTGAAATAAGCCAAGTAGAGAAAGTCAAGTATCACATGGTTTCACTTACTTGTGATGCATAAGGGGTAATATAGAGGACAGTAGGAGAAGGAAAGGAAATGGAAGTAGGGTAATCCAGGGAGAGAAACAAAACATGAGAGACTTTGGACACAAAAACAAACTGAGGGACTTGGAGGGAGGGGGTAAAGGGATGGGAGAGCCTGGTGGTGAGTACTGAGGGCATGTATTGCATCGAGCACTTGGTGTGGGGCATAAGCAATGAATCTTGGAACACTGAAAAAATAAAATAAATTTAAAGTAAAAAAAAAAAAAGAGAGAGACCATGAAAAAGTTAATTCTAGAGACTGGTGGTAGATGGGTGGATCTCCTTCCCTTCGCCCTCTTTAGGGCACAGTGCACATCCTATTTCTGGGAGGGGAGTTTGAGACAAATCCTCATCAACCTGGAAATTTAGTCTGGGTGTGCCATCACCAGGTGGAAAACCTGAAACCTTGCTGGAAGGGACCATTTACTGTCATCCTGACCACCCTCATGGCAGTAAAGGTAGAAGGCATCAGGACATGGATTCACACGTGTCACTGCAAAGGAGCTGAGGACCAGGATGCCCCCTATAAATGAATGCTGCCGATGGGCCAAGCCGACTAAAGCTAAGACTTAAAAGACAATAACTTTGTTGTTACTTTTATTGTTGCCTAATAGTACTGGAGCTTCTGAGTCAAGTAGTACTGCAGAATAAAAGAGGGCTTGACATACGGTTTTGGGGAAAAGGGGGGCTCTGTGTAGCCCTGGGAGGGGAATGCTGTTCTTAGGTATCAGCAGTTGCAGGCTCCCTGGTTTTACTGTTACTGATATTGCCTGCATTATTAATGCCCTGGTGTCATTTGTACAAAAGGGTCAAAGATTTGACCTATTCCCAAAGAAAAGGGGGAATGTAAGGACCTATTTAGAAATTCCAAACTACCTTGCTGTTTACTCAGAAAATCAGCTCCATGAGATATGGGCAAAGGGCCTCTGGATAACAAAGGTGAGCCAGGTTGGGGGAGACACCCAGTCAGCTAGCCCCCTTAACCCCCCGCCCCCCGGGGAGGTATGGAGATGCAAACTAAGAATGGGTAGCCCATTATCAGTATGTGGGCTCAGATGGGAATGCCCAAGTGCCCTCAGCCTCCAGGTTCCTGGGACAACTGAAGTGCAAATTAACTCAGGTAGTTACGTGACCCTGGTCAGCTTGTGATTTGGGCGGTCTCCCTATAAAACCTAGCCTAAGAAATTAGGCATGGTCGCTCTCTCTCTTAGGAAGTGACCCTGGCCCGGGCCAGTATAATTCTCGATGCTTGGCACGAAATAAAGCTTTGTTTAACCTTTGCTTTTGTATCAGCCTGTTCCTTTGAACATGACCCTATTACAGTACATGATATTTGTTATAAAAGTGGGGCATTGGGTTGCATTAGGTTTAAGAATGAAGTACCTAAATGATTCACTTAAGAAAAGCAATAGCATATATTATGATCACTTATACTGTAGCTCCAAGAAGAAAAACTGGGTTTATTAACGAAAGTTTGAATCCCATCACTGAGTCTTTAGAATCAGGCAGCCTGTAAAAAATAATAATTAATCACATATGCAGGTCTCAAAATCTGTCTGCACATGTAGAATGAATCTACAAATTAATACTGATTTTTTTCCCTCAGTCTTACAAACTCAGATTGAGCTTCTTCCGTTAATTCTAAATATTTGTCCATATCACCAGCTTATTGTGTTGTTTTGCTTTAGAACTTTGATTTGGCTTTTCAGATTCATTTATCCACTACTTTCTCAATACATTCTTCTGATTAAGCTGAAATGCTTTTTTTTTTTTTATGAAATGTTTTTGATTAAAGCTCAAATCACTGCTGATTGCCATTCCAATGTCTATCCTCCCTATCTTCCTTTTGTATAAGACCCAAATTTTGTCCCAAGTGGCACATGACCAGCTATAAAACACTTACTTCCCAGCCTCTCTTGCTGCTGTGTGTAATCTGTCAGACAAACGTGAGGGTCTGATGAAGGCTTCAAAGAAGGGTTTGCTTTTGTGAAAGGCGTGCTCCCCAGTCCTGCTTGCTCCTTCCTTCTTCCTATACTCTGAAACGCATACTGCAGGCCTGACTTGAACCTGCCACATTGCAAATAGGAATCAGAGCCACAGATCAAAGATGGCTGAACCTAAGATAGAAGGAGTCCACGATACTGAGAGTTTCCTGGAACTTCTGCACCAACAGCTTGGAACCTGTGCTCCCTGAGCTTATTATGCGATTAAAAATTAACCTGTATTTGGTCAAGCCTCAGTAGTTGGTTTCTGTTACATGCAGGCAAACACAGTCTCTGATTCTTGAGTTGTCTGTTATTGCTCCCCTCTGCTACTACAGCTGTGTCACTTTATTTCCCTCACAACATATATTCTATGAAAATTAAATTTTTTATTGAAATGAGAACAGGAATATGTTCTAGAACCACCTATACTGGAAGATAAACCAGTGAATGAATTAAGATGAGACTTGTGCCATCACTTACTGATAAAAGAAGTCATTTCAAAGCTTTGAGTCCTCCTTATGTAACTGAATGACTTTTATACTATCTCCAAAAGTGAATAACTCATTTCCACAAAGTCTAATGTTCCCCTTAAGGTTGTATACAGGGCACATTCTGAAATCAATTTGCTTATTAGGATTCTTAAATTTCCAGTGTGCCCGGGTGGCTCAGTAGGTTGAGTGCTGCCTTTGGCTCAGGTCATGATCCCAGGGTCCTGGGATTGAGTCCCACATCAGGCTTCCTGCTGAGTGTGGAGTCGGCTTTTCATTCTCCCCTGCTCTCTACGCACTCATGTTTTCTTTCTTTCTATCTCTCACTCTCTCTCCCTCAAATAAGTAATATTTAAAACTAACTAAATAAATAAAACTCTTAAATTTCCCATTTTCTTACCTATAAAATAAACAAAATCTTTCCTCTCAGACTGTTGTGAGAAATTGTGAATCAATCAATGGCTAAAAAAATAAAGCACCAAGCCTGGCACATAGTGAGCAATTCACAACTTATGGTTACTATTAGTGATGACATTAAAACGTCCTCTTACTTCTGCTGTTTTAGCTCTCTTACTATACCAAAGCACTCATATTATATGATTGCGCATATCTTATTTAGTCATCAAGACTCAGAGGCAAGACCACAGTGCCGATGAATACTTTTCGTATTCATTTTTTCCTAACAAACATCAACAAATTACTTTCATATGCAAATAATTATATCTTACAGGCTAATGATGAGAGTTTACACCAATCTTCATTTTGTACACTGGTTGTGATTACTGTTCTTCCCGGGTTCTGGGGAATTCACATAAGCATAGCATCCACAAAGGTCAAGTGGCTTTCCTCACTGTTGTATTTCATGATGGTATATTTTTTTACATGCTTTGTAAAGCATACTGTTTCATAAGTATGCTGTTTACTTGTATGGCTATTCTGTACAATTTATCCATTTCATTTATCTGTTGATAATGTTACCACCTAAATCTTATATCCTCTGGTTTTTTCCGTATGCATGGAATATGTACATGACCAGCTATATTTTGTGTTTCTTGCAATCACATTCATTTTATTTTCATCTTTTCAGTAGTGTCAGTGAATGAGGACTTCTTAAGGAATTTTCAGAATAATTGAATATTATGTTTGTGTAAGTATTTGGATGAACGTTCAGTTTTGCTTATGATAAAAGTAACAAATTCTCAATCATAAATGAATTATAAAGCACAGAAAATTATGAAAAAAATATGATCTCATCATCCAGAACCAAAACAGTTTGGTTTAGTTATAATCTACAAGTGCACATCCTCTTATTCAGTTAAAATTATATTTCTGTGATTTTCCCATTCCATTTTTCATGACTACACTTCCTTTTCTAAAGTTAGATCATTCTTTATATAGCCAATTTTCTATTTTATACATTTTGGCTGGTATTACATAATTTCTCCCATGATAAATAAAGGCTTAATGAAGATTGTTTTCTCAAATTATTTGACATTATAAACATCTCAATTGAAAAACAGACCAGACTCTTACTTCTGGGTAGAATGAATATCTTGTGGCAGCCCAATGCTTCTGCTAAAAATAATTAGGATTCTTGAACTAAAAACAAAAATATTTCTCTGAAGTATCAGAAACCGGCTGAAACAGAAAGGACAAGAGGAGCCAAGATTCCAGAGAGAAGAGTATGTGGACCTTGAACTGATGTTATGTATCTCCTCTTTCCCTGAGAACCTTTGCCAAATTGGGATGCAGTGAAAGAGACTGAGTTTTGACTCTTTTCCTGGGCAAAGGGCCACTGTTTGAGAACACAGATGCCAATGAGGTCTTGTTGGTCTCATAGGGCTTCAAATTGAAACTTGAGCAAGATCCCACTGAGAAGGGAGGAGCAGAGAATGGAGCCTGATACATGGCTGGTCTTCCTTTCAACATTTTGCTAATTTCTGAAGCTGCATAGGGCTAATTAGCTAACCAAAAAGGCTCTGAGAGTCAGAATATAATTTTAACAGTCTTGCTGTACAGAGAAGAAAAGCATTTGCATTCAGGAACTTCCTGAGTAGTGGCCTTGGGAAGCGCATCAAGTTCTCAGTTAAAATCTGTAGAAACCTGGGGCACCTGGGTGGCTCAGTCCTTAAACATCTGCCTTCGGCTCAGGTCATGATCCTGGAGCCCCGAATCCAGCTCCCTGCTCGGTGGAAGCCTGCTTCTCCCTCTCTCATTCCCCCTGCTTGTGTTCCCTCTCTAGCTATGTTTCTCTCTAATAAATAAAATCTTAAAAAAAAAAAAAAAACAAAAAAACCCTAGAAGCTTGTTCCCTAAGAGCTGGGGAAAACAGAGGTGGATGGACATTTGTCAATACTATGGCCTCAGCTCAATTCAGCTAAGTCCTTCATTATATTAGAGATAACCAGGTCATCTATGTGCCTGTAAAGAAAAAGTGAACCCCTTCAAGCAAACTTCCACAATTTATTTAATGTACAAGGTCCAAAATGAAATTGAACAAATGACCAATAGCCAACCAAAAAACATATAATAATATAAATATATATATAATATATATAATAGACATAATATGTATAATATACATAGACCCACTGGTAACCCAGCTATTGGAATTAGCTTATACTTAACATATGGAAAGTAATAATAATGTGTCCAAGAGACTATAACATGTAGGAAGAGACAGAAGAAAAGAGAGGTTGAAGAAATTCACCTGAAAAGTGGAATCTATGAGAAATAACCCACTGAGAATTACGGAATTTAAAAATATAACTGATGTCAATTTTAATAATGTTTCATTTAACCCATTATACACAAAATACTGAGTTCACAGGAACATTTGACAAAGCCAACTATATCCCGGATTATAAAGCAAGCCACAGCACGTACGAAATGACTGGAGTCATTGAGAGTAAATTATCAGGCAACAGTGGAATTAAATCAGAAATGAAAAACGAGGGGCACCTAAGCAGCTCAGCTGGTTAAGGGTCTGACTCAGGATTGTGGGACTGAGCCCTGTGGTGGACTTCACGCTATGCATGGAGCCTGCTTAAGATTCTCTTTCTCCCTCTGCCCTTCCCCCCTCCTCTCTCTCTCTCTCTCTCTCTCTCTCTCTCTATCTCTATCTCTATCTCTATCTCTAAAAATAATAACAACAATAAATAAAAAATAGGAAATAGAAAATTCATCTTGCTAGGAACTTAAAATGAATCTACTTTACAAAGTTGAATTATTTTCACATAAATGATAAACAACATATATATCAAAACCTGTGACATACAACCAAAACGGCTTTTAAAATATCTATAAGATCTATTATGCCATGTAAAAAATATAGGAAACACAAGTTGCAGCCATTAGACAACATCCAATGTAAGGCTACTATCCTTGAGAGTGAGGAGGCGCACAAAGTACACCTAATTTTATGTAGGCTTTCTCCCTGGGAACATTTTCTGGGATATGGTGCATTTATATAGAACGCAAAAAAAGAACAGTGGTTTTACTAGACAGAAAGGAAGAGATTAGAGTTTGAGGTCACTAAGGTGACTGGGACTTAAGAGAGAAGGTACTGGAGAAGAAGGAGCCATGGAGAAAGAAATCTAGAAGTTTACAGAGAGCTCCCTCTTGGGTCTCTACCATGACACCAAGTAATGAGGCAGAGAATGACTACTGGGAGACAGGGAGTGGAGCAATTCTGAAATGTCCTCAATACTATGGAGAGTTCGGTGGTCAGGCCCAGCCAGGGTGGAGAATCTTTACGAACAAGTAAAAGATTGAGCTGAGATCTCAGAAAGGCCATCTGGTAAAGATTGTGTAGACTGAATTGTGTTCCATCAAAATTCTTATGTTGAAATTCTAACCCTCAGTGTGATTGTATTTAAAGATAGAGCCTTGGAAGAAATCATTACGGTTAAATGAAGTCATAGGGACAGGGCCCTAATCCAAAACCACTGGTGTCCTTATAGGAAGGCAAAGAGTCGCCAGGCACATGTGCACACAGAGAAAAGGCCATGTGAGGACACAGTGAGACGATGGCCATCTGTGAACCAAGGAAAGAGAGCTCAGAGAAACCTACCCTTCTGACACCTCGATCTTGGACTTCCAGCCTTCAGAACTGTGAGGAAAGAAACCTTTCTGCTGTTTAGGCTGTCCAGTCTGTGGGATTCTGTGTGGCAGCCCTAGCAAACTAAGACGACAAGCGAGCCACACTTTAGGGTTAATGACTACAACCTAGAAATACAGGGTAAAAAACAAAACAAAACAAAACAAAAAAACAAAACTGTAACAACTTTCTTTAAGGCCTGACAGATGAATATATTCCTTTGGTACTTTACTGTCTGCCAACATAAAACTCAGTTCCTTTTGAGGAAAAATAATGTAACTCAGTGTCTTCTTAAAATATTATCTGAAATTTTCAGAGTAAAAAAACATATTAGGTATTTAGCCTACTAAATACAACTATATCAAAATTAAAAGATAAAAAGAGATTTATCATGTGAAACATAAATAAAAGAATAAAAAAAGGGTATCTATGTTAATATCAGATTTTTTAAAAACTTGAAAAGAAAGAGAATTTGCTCAGATAAAGGGGGACATTTCATGATGATAAAAAGAATTTAATAAGTGATATGCCTTTTGTTGTAATGTTAGCCAAAGAAAAAATTTGGAAAGGGCATAGAGAAGGAAAATTTCTTCTTATATCACAGCCATGATACAGGTGATATAAATTTTAGTGGAAAAAGAATATATGGAAATTGATTATAGGGAAAGTAGCATCTTTAAACTGAATGGTGCCCTAGGTAAGTCAGTATGTACCGCCAGCAATGAGAGTGAGAGAATCTGAGGTGGGGCCTTACTGGTTTACCCAGAGCTCCTGTGGCCTTTCCTTAGGTCACACTTCCTAAGCTGGTTGGTGGATAGATGCATGTTTATTACTTTATTCTTCTTAACTTACGAATAAGCCACATATTGATTTAATCTTAAAATCATTGATTATGTGTGTGGTTATGGAATCTTTATAATACCTATAAATAACTATGTAAAATACATAAAATGTGAAAAATGTAATCATAAAGGTGAATTTTATACAGATATGCAAAACAATTAAGACAGCTTTGTGAGGCCAGTTATTCCCCTATCAAATTTGCTGAGCCTTTTCACTTACTATAGGAGTAGTTTTGGATGGAGAAATGCGAGTGAACTGCATATAACATTTTTAGTAACTAGTTTGCAATATATGTCAAGATCTGAAAAACATTCTGAACTTCATCTATGGTATGCAAAATGTTTGAAAGACCTTTTATTTTTATTAAGCAGAGCATGGGAAACACAGTTCAACCTTTCTTTAAGAACTCAGAGTGAAAATATATGTTAATGCATTTAGATGCCATGATAATCTCAGGTATCTCAGGAGGAGTGCCTCCTGCCGTGTACTGAATGACCCTGACCTCTGGCCTTTTAGCCATGTCCATGCAAGAGCTTATCTCTATTGGCCCGAGTGCCTTCACTTTCATACTATATGTCTGCATGTGTGCACACACCCACAAAAACACACAGGCAAAATCATGATTCCCAATTCCTTTTGTAACAGAATCCTTGCACTACTAGAGATCAGGAAGTTTCCTTAGGACTTTTCTAGCTTTATTTTTACAGGACACAAAATGTTTTGCAAACCACTTCCAGGCAAAAAAAGTATGAAAGATATTGAGCAGTTTGACTTTGCTGTGAAATGGATATGTAGGGTTGTTTAGTGCACAGATGTCAACCTGAAAAGAGGCCTCCTAGGGATTTGTAAGTGGCCTTGCCTTGTTTGATACTTGAAGCTGATAAATTGAAATGAAGGCATAGAAACCATACTATCAGATTGGCCGTGCAAGGAAAGAAAGTCAAAGAACTGGAAGGCAGAGCAGGGCCTCTCAAAACCTATTTCAGGTCATGAACACAGTGTTCTCAAATTAACAAAGTACAATTCAGTGAAGAGAAACGTAAAGTCTTTTCCTTAGGTTAAAACAATGCATGAACAAGTTCTTGCTTGGAAGGCCACAGATGCTACACAGTGATCCCTTCTATGAGGGCTGTACTCACTGCTCCCTGTCCTTAGAGTAAAAGTGTTCATGGAAACAGCTGCTTCCTATCCCATTTGATCTGTATAGTGAAATTTCCTTCCAGTGCCTTGAAGGGAAGTTTGGGTTTCCTAACTATAGGAGCTGCCCCTAGCGCCTTCAGACACTGCCATCCCTGGTCACCACCTAAAATCCAAGCTCGCTGGTGAGTTTGCTTCTCATTAATTGTCACCCTCTCATAATTTAGTGTACACTTCTGGAATTTTTAGTTTAACACAGTTAAACACAGTAACATTTTTAAATTAGTTATAATATTATTATTAAAATTCATGAATTTATACCAATTTTTAAGAGACTTTTCAGGTTGACGTGTATACATTAAGTTTGGTAATTCTCACTCCTTTCAATTGACTTGATTCTGCTCCATTAAGCATAAATTACTTTTATCAGCATTGTGGAGCTATCAGTATACTAAATTCTTGGAAAAAACTTAAGTTCTATCAACTTCAATAAATAAATCAACTGTAGCTATTATTCTAAAACAGGAATAATTAACCAAATTGTGCTTATGCTTATTTAATCCAGTCTACTTTACTTATCATATTTGTTAAAGATTTTATTTATTTATTTAGAGAGAGCACTAGTGGGGCAGGGCAGAGGGCAAGGGAGGGAGAGAGAATCCCAAGCAGATTCTGTCCTGAGCACAGAGCCCAATATGGGGCTCAAACCCATGATCCTGAGATCATGACCTGAGCCTAAATCAAAATTCAGACACCCAACCGACTGAGCCCTCAGGTGCCTCATAATTCAGTTCATATTGAAAAAAAAGTAATTTTCATTTAAAGCTCAAATCTTTTAAAGCTACCTCAGCAAAATGTAACAATAGGTCATTAATACGTCTTTTACTTGGAAACTTTGTATTTCTGAATAAAATTTTGTTGGAATTTTAATTTCCTTAATTTATTGAAAAGTTTCTGAGCCTGGATTTTAAATTTTGATTCAGTGTGCCTAATATACCAAACAGTATAGTTCCTTCATCTATTTTTAGTGTGTTTGCTCTGTGTTTCTAAATAAGACCCTCTTTAACTAATTCTGGGTTTGTTCAAGTTGGCTACCACTCACAGAGTGCTTGAAATGACACTCGGGGGGCTCGGTTGTCTCTCAGCCATCACTCTCCAATTTCACTTCCTTGGACCATTAATTCACTCATTCATTCATCAGCTCATCAGAGAGTTACTAAATGCCAATTCAGTGACAGCTCATGTTCTAGAAACCGAGGATACAGCAAATGTTAATTCCGTCATAGAACGGATATTTTGGAGGGAGACAAAGACAGTTAAGACAGAAATTCATTTTTCCATATGATATCACCAATTTGTAAGTGATAATGTCTCTGAGGAAAAACAGAGAAGGAAATGGTCCTGCTTTTGAAGGAGAATTCAGGAGACACTTCTCTTAGAAGTTGACAATTAAATGCAGATTTGAATATAGTCAGAGGAAAAGCTTTGTATCAGGATATGTATATCTGCCTAGAAGCAGAGAACACAGCAACAGTAAAGCCTTAAGGAAGACGTTTCATAGCAAATACAAAGAATGGCAGGGGGCGCCTGGGTGGCTCAGTGGGTCAAGTATCTGACTATGGCTCAGGTCATGAGCACAGGGTTCTGGGAATGAAGCCCCACGTCAGTCTCCTTGATCACTGGGGAGTCTGCTTCTCCCTTTCCTGCTACCCACCCCCTTCCCTGCTCATGAATGCTTTCTCCTCTCTTTCTCAAATAAATAAATAATATCTTAAAAACAAAAAGAAAAGTGGCAAGAAAGCCACTGTGGGAGCAAAGGGTGAGATAAGGAACAGCATTTAGGTCATGGGAAAGGGGAAGTCACTGAGAGGACATGGCTACTGTTTGACCCATGAGCTGGACTGAGCAATTAGAGGCCCCTCAACTTCTCCCCTGTCTTGAAATGTAAGCTCTGTCCACTGTTCCCACACTAGGAGCCGTTTCAGAGATGCAGCCTGGAGAGAGCATGTTGTTATGACCATATGGACTGAATACATAATCAAACACAGCTAAGGCCTCTATATAAACTTCTACGATTCTGGTAGGCAAGTGTGGAGATCTACTTGTCTTGTGGCCCCCAAGACAGGCAGGCATTATATGCAAGTTCCTTTCTTATTAAACCTGTCACCCACCCATCAGGAGTGGTCTGCCTTTTTCTATGGTTTTTCTCACCTTCCATGTATGGGGGCAAGCTTCAGAATTTACTCTTCTGAATGGGATTGGTATCATTATAAGAAGTAGCCAGGGAGCTAGCTAGCTCTCTTTCCGCCATATGTGGACACAGTGAGAAGACAGTCATCCATAAACCAGGAATAGGACACTCACCAGGAACACAACTATGTTGGCACCATGATCCTAGACTTCCAGCCTAAAGAAATGTGAAAAATAAATGTTAATTTTTAAGCTCTCTAAACTACAGTAATTTGCTATCGTATCCAAGCTGACCAAGACAGTGGCCATGTTTCGTCTATCCCTTGTGTTGTAGCCGTAGATTGGACCTTAAAACTCTTCTTTCTGTGGGGAAATAACATAAATTAAACTGACTAAATTGTGGGCCAAAGCAGAAGAGGCAGCAGAGGTGCTGGAATCGTGCTGCTATAGGTTCAATAAGGTGATGCTCCCTTGGGACCTTATGATATTTCCAATCATTGTCCAGTGGCTGATGGCACTACCACTGGGAAATAATTCTCCAAGAATCTTGACATATTTCTGCACAGTCAAGGGTTTATGAAAAAAAAGTTACTGGCAACCTGGCTTAAAGGATGGTTGAGTGGAAAACATGATTTGGCAACTAGGAATTTTGTATTGTCCCAGAATCATTTGCTTACAGTCCAAGTTAGAGAGTTTCTCCTCTTCTCCCTAGAGACTATTTACACTCTAAAGCCAGAGTCTGTCTGTCTTTCTTTCTGGAGAGATGTGGCAGGATAGCTGCCGATACATGTTCTGAGTTTCATAACTTTGAAGTTCCTGCACTGCAGGTGATATCAGCCAATACTGCATGGCCCTGGGGGCATGGGAAATCAACACTAAGGCCGCTGTCATTTCCTTCCTTTTCTTGAAATAAATAAATTTAGGTATAAAAACATAACAAATTAGAGGGTGCCAGGGTGGCTCAGTCATTAAGCATCTGCCTTCAGCTCAGGTCATGATTCCAGAGTCCCAGGATCAATCTCCACATCGGGCTCCCTGCTTAGTGAGGAGGCTATTTCCCCCTTCTCCCACTCCCCCTGCTTGTGTTCCCTCTCTAGCTGTGTTTCTCTCTGTCAAATAAATAAATAAACTCTTTAAAAAATAATAACAAATTCATATGGAGACTTATCTGAATTAAAATGCCTCCAAAACATCAAACTTTGAAACTTGAAGACAAAGTCAATTTAGCTCATCTGGATGGACAGTGATGAGTGGTCATTGAGGACCATCTTCAATGCAAAATACTTATGATATATTCACTGTATCTTGGGAATAGGTTGGGATTAGTCTAATAAATAATCGCTATTCATTCTCTTCCAGAGATCGTGAGCAAAATAAACCTGGAAACATGCAGCAGATTGGAAAATAAAGTGTACCGAATGTGCAGGAATCAGTCAACACGATGACAGACATGACATATTCATGTATTACAAGACTCTTGGGAGATGCTTGTTTAGTATGGACTGACTCGTGCTGTACCCCCTAACACTACATTTTCATACGTTAAAATCCTAAACTCAGCCCCTCCAAATGTGGCTATATTTGAACACAAGATCTTGAAGGAGGTAATTAAAGTTAAAATGAGGTCATTAAGGTGGGCCCCAATCCAATATGACTGGGGTCCATACAAGAAGAGTAGATTAGAACACAGACATACACAAAGGGAAGATGCCATGTGAAGACAGAGAGAAGATGACCATCAACAAGCCAGGCAGAGAGGTTTTAGAAGAATACAACCTTGCTGACATCTTGATCTCACACTTTTAGCCTCCAGAACTATGAGAAAATACTTATCTGTTGTTTAAGTCACCAGTCTGCAGCAGTCGGTGATGGCAACCCTAGGAAACTAATACAGTATGTACAAGAATATATTGTATAGAGATCTAATTATGTTCTCTCTGTCATTAGTCACTAACCCCTAAAGAAAGAACAAGGAATTCTGAACATGATGCACAGCTCAGCTTGGGACCTCTGACACAAGGCAGGGGGTCTTTGGTTGATGGGAACTGGATGTGATTTTTTTTATGTAAGAATGTTCCCCATATGAATTATGTTAAAGATCATCCTCCATTCACCAACTGAACCATTCTGATAAACCCATGAGATTTAGAACAGATTCTGTTGGGAGTGGGACAGCACTGCCCAATGGGAAGTGGATACCTGCTTCAGTTCTGTCAAGCTGAATCTTGACTCAGTGTGTTTCCTTCTCCATTCATGGTGAAATGCAGAATTTGCAGAGCAACAGTTTCTAGTGAGAATCCCACTAACAAATACCATTTGGCACAAGGACAAAGCAGAAACTGTTGGGAAAGTCAAGTAATGATGCACATATCTTTATAATTTGGGACATGGAATTTCACTTTTATGTAAGAGAAAAATGGATTCATAAAGCCCACAAATGGTTACATGATGTACAGAAAATTAGAGTAATGGTGATATCCAAATACAGGGGAAAACTGAGCTTTTAGCCATCAGGTAATGTGCTGAGGGAAGATAGTGAACTAAAGGAGGATCCAAATTAGAAAACAGAACGTTACTAGCAACCAGGAATCACACAGTAACAGCAGGAAACAGCAGCCTGCCTAAATTCTCTAATTAGTTCTAATAGCGGCTTGTGGATCTTTCCTTTGGACTTTCTAAGTAGTCGATTGTATTGTTAACAAATAATCACAGTTTGCTGTCTTCCCTTTTGAATTCGTATCCATCTTTTTGAATCTCATTGCACTGAATTTCAATACTTCTAAATTTTTGCCATAAAGTGTGATGTTCTGTATAAGATATTCCCATCAGATTTTGTATTACAGGTGTGCCTGGGTGGCTCAGTCAGTTAAGCCTCTGCCTTTTGCTCAAGTCATGATCCCAGAGTCCTGGGATCAAGCCCTGCAGCAGCCTCCTGCTCTGTGGGGAGCCTGCTTCTCCCTCTGTGGGCTGCTCCCCTCTCTTGTACTCTCTCTCTCTGTCAAATAAATAAATAAAATCCTAAAAACAAAAAGATTTTGCATTACAGAGTCACAATTTCTCCTTTCTCTTTGTATAGAATGTCCTTCCTCAACTTGATCGGCTCCCCCTGATTTGGTTATCCGGGCCAGTACTCCCATTTCCTTAGGATCCAGGACAAAGTTCTATTTTTTTTTTCTTGGCAAAGTGTTTCTTCTGTCTTCAGGAAAATCTTGTTTAATTTGTTAATCTTAAAAATTAAAAATGTTAACTAATTTTTAAATATATACTTTTAATATTTTTAGCAATATGCTCCATGTATTCACGTTTGTGTTCTCAGAAACCAGAAAAGTCCCTGAAAGCAATAATAGACAGCCTATATACTTGTTGAGTGAGGGTAATAAGGAATTTGTATATAGTGTTGCATTAATTCCTTATGGCATTGTTGGGAGGATGGGTACAACACTCAGGGTAATTAGGCACGTTGGTGGTAGATTTTCCACTTCATGGCAAGCAGGACTTTGAAAGATGACCTTGTTCTTTTGTATTGTTTTGTTTCATTTCTCTTTTGCGCTTGAAAAATAAAACTCTGGGTTTTCAGAGTTAAAAGAAGAAGAAAAAAAAGCCTATGCATTCTCTAGTAACACTCTCTTCACACTTTTTTCCCACAAAATTATTTTAAAGAAACTTCACTCTTTAAAATTTTTTTAAAGATTCTGTTTATTTATTTTTCAGAGAGAGAGAGCATGAACAGAGCGAGGGGCAGTGGGAAGCAGGCTCCCTGGTGAGAAAGGAGACTTGATCTCAGGACCTCAGGATCATGACCTGAATCCAAAGGCAGACACTTAACCCACTGAGCCACCCAGGCATCCTGAAACTTCACTCTCTGAATCTTACTTATATCTGGCCCCATGAATAATCACCGAGCAAAGAAATACTGCTTAGACCGTGGCTAAGCAGAGTGGCGGCTTATAAGACTAACTTGTAGGTGAATTGGTTCTAGTGCTTTGCATTGGAAAGGGTTTTGTTTCCAGGCTACACTGAAGACTATGGGCACATTGCTAACATGACTGGTACCATTAATTTGAAGATATTGGGGTCAGGCAACTTGTTGACAAAGTCCCCGTTTGTGAGAAAAGGGGAGTATATTTATGACATCCAAACTCATCGTTCTGCTAATGTAGGAGGGGAACTTGTAATGCTATCCCTTATCTGGGAGGCAGTTATTACCTGGAAGCCTGACCCCATGCGTGGATGCAGTTTTAACACCAATTCTCTGTAATTTGGAAAATGGCTTTTGCAGTCTTCACCAATATGAAATATGAGTCTCCTGCCTTGAAATATTATGAGCCGCCAGAGTAAACACCATATGGGTTACCAAGATGATTTAGGACAGAGTTGTGCTCCTATACAATCCTGGAAGTTAGATTTTTCTTTGAGCTAACAAATTTTTCCAAAGGACTGTGTGAAAACTCATAGATATGTACTTCCAAAAGTAATTTTACTCATTGTAAATTATATCTTAATAGGAAAAAAAATAGAGTTCAATATATTTGAGAAAATATCAATATTCACAACATATTTATAATACCACAGCTTATGTATTTAGGGATTTTCTAGTATTTATGATGTTACTCCTAGTTTCAGTGTATAATGCATCTGCTAACTCTCCTGACCATCAAAGTCAATGGCCTCTGCCACAATAGTGACTCCTTGTAGAGGGTGAACGATGTCTCCCAAGCATTCACATCATCTGGAAGTTCAGAATGAGACTTTATTTAGAGTTAGAGTCTTCGCACATCTAACTAATGAACTTAAGATGAGGTCAGGTCGGGTTAGGGTGGGTCCTAGATCCAATGGCTGTTGCCCTTATAGGAGGAAAGGACACCCAGACATGCACAACAGAGATGGCCATGGGAAGACAGAGGGAGAGTCAGAAAGATGCAGTTGCAAGCTGAGCATTGTGTGAAGCCATCAGAAGCTGGTAGAGGCAAGAACAGATCCTTCCCTAGAGCATTCAGAGGGAGCAAGGCCCTGCAGACACCTTGATCCCACACTTCTAGACTCCAGAATTGTGAGAGGCTACTTTACTATGATTTTAATTTGTCAGGGCAAAATGAGAAAATGAATACATTTACTTTCGTTCCCAAAGAGCCTGGAGAAGTGACAGCTGGCTCTGGCTTCTCACGGAAGTGTTCCCTCTTGGAGACCAAGGTTTCTAAGGCTGAAGAGCCCAGCATTACAGGAACAACAGCTCAATTTGTAAGCCAAGACTATCCTGTTTTTACTCCTTGATTCCTGACCCATGCTTTCTTCTTCCCAGGGATGCAGCAGTATAGAAAAGCCTTTGACTCAAGTCTAGACCGTGTCCTGGGAGAAAAGCACCTAACCTTGGGACATACCACCTCGGAGTGTTATGCCCACATTACGAGATCCCCAAAGACCACAAGGGAGTCGCCAAGTCTGATGCAAAAGCAAAGAGCCTTTATTCTAGCTAGCTCGGGTTCACTCTCCCACACCCACCAACACAGCGACGAGATGCAGAGAAAAAGCGTGGTTTTCAGAAGCACAGTAGTTTTATAGCGGGTGGGTGGCAATAGGCGGGGTGAGGTCGGTGGCCTATATTGATTGATTAAGCGTCAGTTGGGTAAGGCGGGCTAGGCCAAGGTTGGACAATATTTGCGTGTGGTTTTTCTGAGGAGGGGTCAAGCTGGGGGTTTACACAAGTTGGAGAAGATGGAGGGTGAGCACACAAGATGGAGTCAGTCTTATTCCGCCCTTTCAGGAGCTGGTACTCCATCGGTCCATCTGACCCCTCAGCTCTGGGGTAAGGAACGCAATAAGCCTGGTCAATGCCATGAAAATGGTCCGTCCTATTGCCGCACCTCCCTCCTTTGGCTACAAAGTGGATCCCACTGTTATGTGTGATCTCAGGTGGTTACAGTGGGACTGGCTGAGGCCCAGTGAGGATGCCACCCCCCAAAACTGAAGAAATGAACCATATATATTATTTTTTGCACCAATTTCAATTTATATAGAAATAATAATATGATTTTTATAAAATGCGTTTCCAATGACCTTTGAGTAAAAAGATAAGATGGTTATATTATGTCTTTTTTTGTCTTATTACACTGTGCCTATATGTACGCCCCCTTTGGGGACCCACTGGTCACAGTGCATGGAGGACACTCCAATCTCTGCTTGAGAAATGAAAATCGCTCTAATTCACGCTGGTCAACATTTATTACATAGCAGCGGTGTTGGTGGGATGGGGATTGTCCATTTAGAATTGTATCACTTTAGAAAATAAAATCGGTTATATCAGTTGTCTTTTTCTGTATTGCTACTTGTCTGTAAAGCTACTTTGTGGCTTAAAACAACAGGAATCCTTTACTGACCCGTTACAGTTTCTGCAGGTGAGGCGGTGAAGGGGACTCAGGGGACCGCTTATGTCCTCTCCAGGCGTGAAGTCTCTGATGGAAGAAGTAAAGGCGTGGCTGGGACAATGGGAGGCTTATTCCCTCAGGTTTGACGCTGGCTGTTGGCTGGCACAGACATGGCCACGCGGTCCCTCCGTGTGATTTGGGTTTCCCCACACGAAGGTGGCGGGTTCTCTGAGGGGGAGTGCGCGTGCGTGAGCCGAGCGCGGGGCGGGGCTGTGCTCTTGAATGAGCTTACCTCAGAAGGGCAGTGACATCACTTCCGCTGTCTTCCGAAGGTGTGAGGAACGCAAAGTTTTAGCGAGAGGAAGTAGACCACTCTCGGCTTCCGTCTGAGGGAGGACTGCCTGTCCCACCCTAAGAAGAGCTGTGGGATAGAGTCAGTTTTTGTGGTCATTTGGAGAACACACTGGTACCATGGCGTAAAAGAGCCCGCTGCAGCGTGCATTTGCTGTGTACCACCCCCTGTACCACTTTAAGCACGTTTCCCATGGGATCCTGACCAGGCCTCCACGAGAGAAATACTACTGAAAGACCCCCAGCAGGTAGCCAGCAATGGTCTTAGTAGTAGCAAAATAGTGTTTAGTAAGAGCTTGAGCTTAGGGCCAGGAATGTAAGGCGGGAACAGAACAAAGGGAGAGCCAGCCTGCGCAAGGCGGGAACAGAACAAAGAGTGAGCCAACATGCGTATCCGATACCTGGAATTCATCAGACCACCCCGTCGCC